>JAVSCE010007230.1:0-259954 GCA_032199065.1 Smutsia gigantea
ATCTAACAATCTAACTTAGCTTTCTTGTTAAGTTATTGTAAACACAGTCTGATGTTTCTTTCTTTCTCTCCCTTCTTATTACTCCTCCTCCATTCTTTCTATAATAGGTGTTTTATTCTTTGCCTTTAGTTGGCGTTTGGATGGTCTGCTTTCTTTGCTATGATTTTTTTTTCTCTGGTGACATCTTTTTAGCCTTAGGTGTGCTTCCCTCTAGAGCAGTCCATTTAAGATATCCTGTAGTGGTGGTTTATGAGATGCAAACTCTCTTAACTTTCATTTATCTGGAAATTGTTTAATCCCTCCATCATATTTAAATGATAATCGTGCTGGATACAATATTCTTTGTTCGAGGCCCTTCTGTTTCATTACGTTAAATATATCATGCCATTCTCTTCTGGCCTGTAAGGTTTCTGTGGAGAAGTCTGATGATAGTCTGATGGGTTTTCCTTTGTAGGTGATCTTTTTTCTCTCTCTAGCTGCCTTTAATGCCCTGTCTTTATCTTTGATCTTTGCCATCTTAATTATTATGTGTCTTGGTGTTGTCTTCCTTGGGTCCCTTGTGTTGGGAGATCTATGAGCTTCGGTGGCCTGCGAGACTACTTCCTTCCCCAGAGAGGGAAAGTTTTCAGCAATTATTTCTTCAAAGACACTTTCTATCACTTTTTCTCTCTCTTCTTCCTCTGGTACGAATATTGTTCCGTTTGGATTGGTCACACAGTTCTCTTAATATTCTTTCACTCCTAGCTATCCTTTTATCTCTCTCTGCCTCAGCTGCTCTGTACTCTGTTCTCTGTTTTCTATTACATTAACAGTCTCTCGCATCTCATCCATTCTGCTGTTAAGCCCGTCGATCGCTTGTCTGATTTCTGTATTGCCTTTCTTCAGTTCCCTCACGTCCTCCCTCAGCTCTTGCACATTTCTCTGTAGGTCCATCAGCATGGTTATGACTTTTATTCTTAATTCTTTTTCAGGGAGGCTGTGCATTTCCATCCCTTCAGACTCCCTCTCTGGGGTTGTCTGGTTTATTTTGGTCTGAACCATATTCCTCTGTCTTTTCATGGCTGTATAATTTGGTACTTTATTAGTTGCCCGTGTGTCAGCTGGGCTCTTTGGAACTTTAAAGGAGAAAAAAAAAAAAGAAAAAAAGAAAAAAGAAAGAAAAGAAAAAAAAACAAAACAAAATGCCCACCAGACGTAGATTCTGTGGGAATGCTCTAGGTGGCGGTATTGCCCCACTATTCCACAGCTGTGACTGTGCCGCTCCGCAGGGCCCTTTATCGCTCTGGCAGTGGTGGGAACGAATAGGAGGCTGTTGATCTCAGTGAGAAGTGTTAAGTATGGCTACGCTTCCTCAGTCGCCAGCTAAGGCGTCTGAAACTCCCCAGGACTCCCAGCCTGCTGGGCTGAGTGTGCTGGGGCGATCCGGCTCCTCCGCTGGGCTCCTGTCTCTTTAAGACCACTGAAGAAAGCGCCCACTTTTTTTTTTCCTTCCCGGGAGCCGGCTGCAAGCACCCTGGCGCGTTCCCCGCTCAGATTCTGCCCCTCTGTCTCTCCAATCTCCGCTGCACTGCGCAATGTGGGTCAGCGCTCCCCGCGCAGATCACCGGGGCTGGCTACTTTGCGGGGTGTGCTTCCACTCCCTCCCGGCTCTGAATCCTCTCCTCCCGCTGGTGCACTGGGGTGGGGGAGTGCTCGGGTCCCGCCGGGTCGCGGCTCCGTATCTTACCCGCCTCTTGGGGTGCCGAGTGCTCTTGGGTGTAGCTGCACGCTGTGCGCTTTCCTGTGTATTCTCGTCTCTCTTTTAGGAATAGATGTATTTTCTGTGTTTTCGTAGATAAATATAGTGTTGGGAGGAGATTTCTGCCGCCCTGCTCACACCGCCATCTTCCCAGAAGTTCTGCCTAAACCCATAATTCTTAATTGTTTAAAATGTTTTGACTTTAGGTTGAATCTAGCAGTGAGAATAAACCAAAGTATTTATATTATGATGAGACAAATATTTTTATTGCAGATCCACGTATGGTATACTATGATTACATTCTCATACAACTTTTCTCTCCTAGACTTTCTCAGTTTCCTTTCTTTTTTCTTTCACTGTTTGCCTTAATATCCATTCCTTCCCCTTAATTTTTTCTGAAATCTTCCTTCTGGAGCCTTCCATCATTTTACTTTAACTGGACTGGTTGCTTTCTAGGCCAGTTACATAGTTATCCCGCAGCTTTATTTCCTTACTTTCTTAGTGTGTATGTACTTTTTCCTGGATGTTCTTTCTCTACATTTTGGTGAATAACATCCTCAGATATTTTCCCAAGTAAGATTTTATAAGATAAGTTTTTTTTATTTCTGCATCTATGAAAATGTCAGTTCTTCCCATCATCTTGTCTTCATGCTAGTCTGGATAAAGAATTTTTTTCTTAAAATCTTGAGGATGTTGTTTCATTATGTTCTCATATTGATGGGAAGTCTGATTACATTCCAGTTATATTTCTTCTAAGTAATCAGTATCTCTCCCCTTATAACTCTTCCTATTCCTATTCTCAGTAATTTTAAGATCTTTGTTTCATCTTTGCTGTTGTGAAGTTCCATGATAATGTGTTTAGGAATTCTTTAACCTGTTAATGTTGAGCACTCAATAAACTCTCAGTCTTTGAAAACCTGTGTCCTTTATCTTTGGGAAAAAGATCTCCTGTCCTGTATTCTTTGTAGACCTCATTCTCATAAAAATTTCGTCCTTGATTAATCCTGTTTTTTTTTTCTCCCTTATTTTCTAATTTGTCTTTCCCTCTCCTACCTAGGGACAAATTTTTCTTAACTTCTATTATTTCTAGTGAACTTTGTATAGTTCCATACATCTTGTTCTCATACTGGTCCTTTTGATAGTATCCTGTTCTTGTTTCATGGACGCAGTATTGTAAGTTTGTCAGAGTATACTCACGAGAGCATTTTTAAGTGTTTGTTATTTCCTGAATTATATCTTTCCCTTGTTTTCTTCCCCCCATTTGTAAATTTAGCAGTTTTCTTCCCTTTTGTAGGCTTTCCTCAGTTGTTTGTTGATCTTTGGCAGCTTGTTCATATTTAGTGAGGCAGTAGAAAAACTGTGCATATGAGTCTCTGTATTTGGACACAGCTTCTCAGAGGCTCACTCACTTTAGGAAGAGTGGGCCTGATGTTTACTCTTTATTGGATTGCTAAGTGCGAGAAATAAGCCTTTCTCTGGGGCAACAATCCCTATCTACATCTGCTGTCCTAGTATTTTCCTGACATTTTCACTCTTTAGAGGTATAACTTTCAGGTTTTTGTTTCTTTTTACTTGGCGGGTAAAGTCAGGTTGCTAATATTTGTTAGCAGCTGTAGAGGTAAGAGATCTTCATCTCTGTCCCAATCTTGCCCTTACTCATACATAGCATTTCTGGATGAGTCCCTGATTTTGTAGCGCAAGTTGATTTTTCTCTATGGGTATTCTGGGCATTCATTTCTTCCACCATACTTCATTAAGCATGGCTCCATCTGGTTTCTGAGTGCTAAAATTTATTGGAATTTCCTTTCAGCCCATGGTTTCCCCTTCCCTCTTATTTATTTTTGTGGATTTATTTCCTTACTATCATTTTAATAAGATTCCTGAAGGGAGAGAGTGTAAATTACTGTGCTTACCATACTGTCTTAATCAGAAGTTCAAAATACTTATGAAGGCCTGAGAGCATCCTATGTTTTAGAAGACTTTTCATCAAAAATTATAGTAAAACCCATTTTGCTGCTTAAAGGCATTGCTCTCGACTCTTGAGAAAATATGATTTTCAGGAATAACTTAGTCTCTGAAGTCCCTGACTAAATAAAATACATTATGATCAGAGTGGAAAGTAAAAAGCAGTAATAATGATATTTGTGGACTGTCATAAGTGCTTTATTAAGTATGGCCTCATTAAATTCTCACACCAACCATATGAGATAGTATATTATTTTTCTCAGTTCACATATGAGGAAACTGAGGCACAGTAACTACTTGCTCAGGTATTATATGAATGATACAGAATGGTTCCTTAACCACATTAGGTCTCTATAGGTTTTCAAGTGAACTATAATCTGTTTACCTATTTTCCCAGAAGTTAGTGGCTTTTTTTTTTTGCTATTATTAATATACAATTACATGACCAACATTATGGTTACTAGACTCCCCGACTCCCCCTGTTATCAAGTCCCCACCATATACCCCAGTGCAGTCACTGTCCATCAGTGTTGTAAGATCCTCTAGAATCACTACTTGTCTTCTCTGTGTTATACTGCTTTCCCCGTATCCCCCACCCCACCCTCACCCCTGCTACATTATGTGTGCTAGTTGTAATAGCCCTTTTCCCCCCTTATCCCTCCCTTCCTACCCATCTTCCCCAGGCCCTTTCCCTTTGGTAACTGTTAGTCCATTCTTGGGTTCTGTGAGTCTGCTGCTGTTTTGTTCCTTCAGTTTTTTCTTTGTTCTTATACTCCACAGATGAGTGAAATCCTTTGATACTTGTCTTTCTCCACCTGGCTTATTTCACTGAGTATAATACCCTCTAGCTCCATCCATGTTGTTGCAAGTGGTAGGATTTGTTTTCTTCTTATTGCTGAATAATAGTCCATTGTGTATATATACCACATCTTTATCCATTCATCTACTGATAGACACTTAGGTTGCTTCCATTTCTTGGCTATTGTAAATAGTGCTGCGATAAACATAGGGGTGCATACGTCTTTTTCAAACTGGGCTGCTACATTCTTAGGGTAAATTCCTAGGAGTGGAATTCCTGGGTCAAATAGTATTTCTATTTTGAGTTTTTTGAGGAACCTCCATACTGCTTTCCACAATGGTTATACTAATTTACATTCCCACCAGCAGTGTAGGAGGGTTCCCCTTTCTCCACATCCTTGCCAACATTTGTTTGTCTTTTGGTTGGTGGCCATCCTTACTGGTGTGAGGTGATATCTCATTGTGGTTTTAATTTGCATTTCTCTGATGACTAGTGATGTGGAGCATCTTTTCATGTGCCTGTTGGCCATCTGAATTTCTTCTTTGGAGAAGTGTCTGTTCAGCTTCTCTGCCCACTTTTTTAATTGGCTTATTTGCTTTTTGTTTGTTGAGGTGCATGAGCTCTTTATTTGGATGTCTACCCTTTATCGGATATGTCATTTATGAATATATTCTCCCATAACTGTAGGATGTCTTTTTGTTCTACTGGTGGTATCTTTTGCTGTACAGAAGCCTTTTAGTTTGATATAGTCTCACTTGTCCATTTTTGCTTTTATTTCCCTTTCCCGGGGATATATGTTCATGAAGAAGTTGCTCGTGTTTATGTCCAAGAGATTTTTTCCTATATTTTTTTCTAAGAGTTTTATGGTTTCATGACTTACATTCAGATCTCTGATCCATTTTGAGTTTACTTTTGTGTATGGGGTTAGACAGTAATTCAGTTTCATTCTCTTATATGTAGCTGTCCAGTTGTGCCACCACCAGCTGTTGAAGAGGCTGTCATTTCCGCATTGTATATCCATTGCTCCTTTATTGTATATTAATTGACCATATATGCTTGGGTTTATATCTGAGCTCTCTATTCTGTTCCACTGGTCTATGGGTCTAAGTTAGTGGCTTTTTGGTAAATATTATGAATAGAGTATTCAGAAAAGAAGTCAGTAGTGACTTATTGAGGGCCAATATTCTTTTGCAAAGCCAATAAAATCAATGAAAACTTTAACCTCTGACTGTTCTTAGACCAGGGAGCCAGGATTCTGTGCTGGTCAGTAGGATGTTACAGTCTTTCAGAGTTTGTAGTACTTGACTCTGTTACAGTGTAAAGCATATTCCATATGAAGAAATTTGTCATGCAGTTGTACAAGTGCACAAAGATACATGCACAGTAATGCTTATGGCATTGTTTGTATTAGAAAGCTGGAAAAACCAAGGTGTCCATCAATAGGGGATTAATTTGTAATAGATACACCCATGCATTGGAATGCTGTGTAAAATGGATACCCGTGTATGCTGATATTTAAAAAGATACTCAAGTAATAGTGAAAAAAAATCACAAGGTATAACCTATATATATATAAAAAGTGTGTTGTATGTGTGTGCTCAAGTGTTTGTATACGTGTAAAAAAAATTGGAAAGACATTTGAGAAGAATTTTTACTTCTTTTGGGGATTGTAGGAGCTTTTACTTCTGTGTCCTTAAGTACCATTGTATTTATTTTACCATGAGCATGTAGATTTTATAATGTTAAGAAAATTTCCATAGCAGTCAGTATACCAGCAATCACTAGCTGGCCCTTGGTTTCGTAGGTGAGTTAAAATCTAATGGAAGGGGTCTGGAAATCTGTGTGATAACAAGGGTTTTAAATGGGTTTCACAGTCAGGCAACTGTGAGCATGTGCACAAATATGCATAATATAGACCTATAGAGAAATTACTATAAAGAAGATTAAAAGAATAAGACTACTTTGAATAATGCTGAACTAATAATAACACTTAAAATTTGAAGGTAATAAATGATTTTCTAGGAAGTTATCAAACATTTGGAGATAAAAAACCTAGTTTAGTCCAAATAACATAGAAGAAACTGAGGCACATATCAGAGATACTGCCCAGTCTGCTTCATAAGTGAATGCTTCCAAATTTTTAAGGAGCGTATAATTTTAAATCTTAAGGTATTTTATAGCATGGAGAAAAAAGTAAAGCTTGTTAGTTGTGCATGCAATGTCAGCATAATACCAACTCCAAACCTTTCAGATACCCTTTTTTTTTTAACTTAATCATTTTAAGGTTGTGGTTAAAATTTTATAAATACTATTTGAGACAGTAATACCCCATTACAAAATGGAATTCATTCCAGGGATCAAAGGCTGGTTCAATGTTAGGAATTCTTGTAAGGGAATTATTAATAGACCAAAAAGAAAATCATGCTCTTAGTTTTCTGCCAAAAAATGCATACAATAAAATTAACATCTAGTTGTAGTTTTTGAAAAAACAAAGCTAGAAGAGTAGAACTTGCTGAATAATTTCTTAATAAAGGTATTGCAGAGTGTTAGCCAATACCATGCTGAATGAACACTAGAAGCAGTCTTGTTAAAGTTAGGGAAAACGCTGTAAATAGTCACCCCAATTAAAATCTCAATTCATTTTGATAAATGATTTTAAAGATTATTCAGAAGAATAAGTAATGTGGAAGTAGCCTAGAAAATTGTAAAAAAAAAAAATTGAGAGCTGGGCTTTCCTAAGTATTTAGATACCATAAAGTTAAAGTAACTGAAACAGAATGTTATAGTTTAGGAATTGTTGTATAGAACTGTGTAACATAGAAAAAAATACAGGTAAATGTATTAGTGGCCTTCCAAGTTACTGGATAAAAGAAGAAAAACAAATTTATTTATATTGACAGTGGGAGAAAAAATTTCAGTAACCTTTTTGAAACAGCAGTTGGTAGTAGCTAAGTGTGTTTTTGAATGTCTATGTATATTTTGGTCCAGCAGTTCTGCTCCTGGGAATTTACTGCAAATATTTCTTTAAAGACAAATTGTGTCTAATTCACAAGACTATGAAGATAAATCATACTTCTTGATACTGTTTCATCAGGAATTATTTTTGTGAATTTGTATGTCAAAGCTCCTTTCTTCCCCTACTACTTTCAAAGGCTTGTGGCCTCTCTACTTTGGGCTAGCTTAGAGTAGTCAGTGACACATATGCATGAGTTGGACCTCAAAGTGAGTTTTTTAGGTGATGCAGCCAGGATCAGTTGTAGAGAAATAACTGTCTTTGAGCCCTTATCTCCCCTTTCAAAACCTCCTTCTTGCTTTTTGAGGGATGGCCCTTTGACATACAAACTCTTAAAATTTTGTAATGTCTGATACAGTAGAGAGATATAGTATTCCTCCTTGCTCTCCTACTCTCCACCCTGGCTCATGGAAAGAACTTTGGGTTTGGAATTAAAACACTTGGTTTCTACAGCCAGTTCTTCTGCTGATTAGCTCTGAGACTTAGAGAAGGAGCAAAATTGCCCTTCTGAACTTATGGTCTTTCAGAGCCAAGCATATTAACTTGTTAAGTGGCATCTTGACCACTTCAATTCCTCCTGTTTGTTCCTTAATCAGTTGCAAACCAAATTTTATCCTACCACATCTCTACAACTGCTCAAGCAGCAAAAACATCCTAATTGTAAAATAAAGAGTACAATTTTCCCTTTTTTATTTGGTCCCACTAATTCCCATTTTTGAAAATTACCAGTTTTCTGATTAAATGATACAACATAGTTTTGGTAGTAAATACAGACTCATGCAAAGAAAACATAGAAATATCCCTTGATCTCAGCATCCAGAAATAAACAGTGGTATATTCAGTACCATTTATATGTACATATCTTAATAAAATTGGTATTATATTTATGTATATACTACTTTGTATCCTGTCTTTTGTTTTCATAACATGAATACTGTAAGCGGTGAGTTTTAAAGGCTGTGGTTTTCTCATTATTTGGTTGTTCCATAATTAATTTTATCTGTTTTATTAATGTAGGTTTAGGTTGCTTCTCATTTTACCTTTGTACATAAATCCATACGTGCAATTATTATTTTCTTGAAGGCTTGCTTCCACCTTCCAAAACCTCTTTCCACTCTTGGTTTCCCATTTCCTACTGGTACTTTTTCCCCACTGCCTGTTTCATAGGTTCCCTTTTACACCTGCTCTTTTAGGCTTTGGTGTTTTTCCGTTTCCCTTCACTGCTCTAGGTTTGTGGTGATCTCATTTACTCCCCAGCTTCAGTCATCACCTCTTGTCTAGTTCCCAAATATGGAATACATCTCCACAGCGTGTGTTCTTCTGAACTCTACCTCTGCATTTCTGACTGTTCCTTGGATTATCTCCTCCTGAATGTCCCACGGGCATCTGAAACATTTATAACCAGAATACGTAAACTACCTATGATTTCCTTTGAGGTCTTCCCTTTATCTAGCACATACCTGGCATATTTTAGATGCTTTGTTTTCTAAGCAAAAGTGTTTAAGAAGTGCAGCGATCCCTTAAGGGTGCTGAGTGGGTGGAAAAGGGTAGCAGATAAGGGCATTAATCATACAAAAATTCCTGCAGAACCTGCGAGGCTGTGTGGCCCTCCTTTTCTTCATAGTTCCCTTAATGTCAACCTGCCTCTTTATCCTCCTTGCCCTTTTAAATTTACACAGAAGTGATGCCCCTTAGTGGCAGAAACAGGAACTGCTTCCAGTGCTGATAAGTCACAGTAAAAGTGATTCTTACCTTGTGCATGTAAAACAAGTAGTTATTATGATACACCACTTAACCACTGATAGGTGCTTTTTTGTAATTCTCTTTATTTATGACTTAATACCATAACATTGAGGTACCTTAATCTTCCTTTGAGTTTTTTTGGAAAAACAAAAAGACTAAATATGCTCCCTTTCCAAAAGAATTTGTGTTTTCTGAGAGGTAGAGACAAGGATACTTAGTGCTTTTTAAAATTTTGAATACTTTATAATGCCTGTATAGTAGATAGTACTCCAGCTTCTGGAGTTAAAATTCAATCTCATAACCTAAAATTCTCTTTTTTTTTGTCCGATACTTGTAGTAACCAGTCTAGAAATGCTTGTTGAATGACTAGAATGATCTGTGTAGATCCTTGAAAGCCTTAAGTCTTTAAAAACACAAACAAATGAAAATTGTTGTTTTTAAGAAAAGTGGTATAACCATATTAAATGCAATCTGGAAAATAAAGAGGAAAAAATCCTCTTAATCTCACCTACAAAATTGCTAATAGAAATTTTATATATCTGGTTATTTTCAAATTTGTATTTATGTGGTTAAAATTATGTCACCTGCTCTTTCCCCCTTAATATGTTGTTTTATGACTTATTTCAGATGGCTCCGTAATAACCTACTAGTTGCCAAAACTTTTGGCCCTGTTGTACACACAGTGTTTATAAAGAAGAGTGGATGGTACATTGTTTCCTTAAAAATATGACTCTTAAGAAAAAATACTTATTCTATTAAAATAAAATTGTTTATCACATGGACTTTAATAAGTAGGAGAATTATAACCTTCACATTGTAATGTCAGTAGTACCTTTTTATTTTCAAACATAAATCTGGAACTTAAGGGAGTTGGTCACCAATTGAGAGTCACATACCATTTATCAGCTATGTATTTTAGAGAAGTTACAAGCAGAAGTTATGCAGCTGCTTATTTGGAGAATTATTGTCATAAATCTTAATATTAACATCATGTTCTTTTATAGATTATGGAGCTTTGTGGTGCAACAAGGCTTGGTTATTTTGGAAGAAGTCAATTCTATATAGCTTTGAAACTTGTAGCTGTTGCCCAGTCTGGTTTCCCTTTAAGAGTGGAAAGTATAAATACAGGTAAATATGGAATATATTAGTAACTGAAATGAAAATAGACTTCTAATCACAAATTAAGTAAAGTCAGTAGAACTGTTGAGTCTCTCTGATATTACAGTGGCATTTGTAAACATCATGAATTTATTTTCACTACTATGCTTTTTCCATTTGTGATATTAGAAAAATATATCTATCTTAAATCTGTTGTGGCATATATGTACTTCATACATATCTGATGATAATATAAAAACTGTTAAAGTGGCAATTTATTTTTCCAGAATTAATTCACTAAAAATTGCCCAGAAAGAATTTAGCTGAAAAATTTATCAAGGTAAATGATGAATTGTAGTGACCATCTTCATATATACCTTCCTTATAGTCTTAATATAAATATAATTCTTAAATATAAAACATTATACTTTGTGTTGTCCTATATGGGAAAGCTCTGAAAGTTCCACTTGAAATTAGAAAGTATTAATTAGCCAAACCTTTGATTGGTAGAGACAGTATAAAATACCAGCAGACTAAAACCTATTTATAGACATCTGACTGCCTTACAAATGTCACCTGGGATGATTTGTTTTTCTGTTATTTGGAGGTTTGCTGACATTGAAGGAAATAAAAATTCTATAAATATAGGCACTTAAACACAGAGTTCTGTGGTTGTCATAGGGAAAGGGGGAAAGAGAAAACTTGAGATTTTCTGTTATGTTAGAGTTTTTCTAATTTTAAGTACTAGCTCAGCTTATTAGTCATCTGGAGCTTTTTATTGTGGACCTCTGGTTTGCCACACAACATTCTTCTAGAGTTGAGAGTTTTAATTTTGAATTATTTTACATAAATACTGAATCTTAATATTTCCCCTCCTTAGTGTGAAGATTCTAAAGAGAGAGGCAGATAATCATAGTGGAAGGAAGTACACATTCTTCTAAAAATATTGTGCTGGTGTGTTGTTCTAGTCTAAAAGTATGAGTTGTGATTGACCTGCAGAGAAGTTCTCTTATCTTCTCCATTTAAAACCGAATGTAGAATATCTGCCTGTTGGAGTGTCATAAACCAGACTGAAGTAGATAGACACAATGTCTTGTTCTGTGTCCTTGGGAGGTGAACAGTAAGATATTTTCAGTAATTTCTGCCATGAAAATGTCTAGATTAATGTAGTCTCAAATGTAGTGACATTGTACATGTTTTACAGAGTTCTGACATCTTTAGAGAAGTAGTGTGAGTAGAAACAGTCTAGGCTTTGAGGTCAGACTGACCTGGGTTTAGATCCTAACAGTCAGTTACTAACTTGTCAGTGACCTTGGCATTTTGTAGCCTCAGTTTCCTTATCTGTAAAATGGAGACTTCGCAGGGTTGGTATGATTATGATGTGAGGTAAATAAAAAATCAGTTAAGGGCCAGCCATGAAATGGGCACTTAATACAGCTATTAGGACCCCTTAGAAGGACATTTGGTGTTACTACTACTTTCGAGGTCATAGTCTCTCTAAACAATCAAACAGAGATGATGGTCTAACTTTTGCAGTGATAAACATTTTCTGTCTGTTGTTCCTCCATCAGTTTTTGCAAAATTCTTTCCAACAATCTAATTCATCTCCTTTTTCAGTTTTTTTAATGTGTGTCATTTTTTCATTTTAAATTCATAATTCTTTGTATGGTTAACAGTAAAGGACCTTCCTCTGCCAAGATTTGTTGCTTCAAAGAATGAACAGGAATCTCGCCATGCAGCCTCATATTCTTCAGATTCTGAAAATCCGGGGTCTTATTCTGGTGTTATTCCCCCACCACCTGGCAGGGGGCAAGTGAAAAAGGGATCTGTAAGCCACGATACTGTCCAGCCTCGCACATCTACAGATCAGCAGGTAATCAGGAGCCTGTAAATGTTTCCGGTTGATGTCCTGTGTAGATGGTATACACTCAGACATTTACTGAGTGCCTCAATAATGACAATGTTACCTTAAAATTTAAATTTTAAAATAATACTCTTTCCAGGAACCTGCATCCCCTGTAGTTTCACCACAGCAGTCCCCACCAACTTCTCCACACACATGGAGGAAGCACAACCGTCATCCCAGTGGGGGAAATAGTGAGAGGCCTCTTGTAGGACCCGGGCCATTTTGGTCTCCCTTTGGTGAAGCACAATCAGGTATCTCAAAATTCTTTAGAATTAACTATTATTTACTAAGGGTTGTAAATTGAAAGAAACTTGATAGCATTCTTTTAAGAGTTGACTCCAAGAATTTTTAATTATAAGTGATTTAAATAGAAGCAAAAGCCAGCTGAAAATTTGTAGGTAGATATACCACTTGAGCAGTAGTATTTGTGTTTACTTAAGTCTATGATGTTTAAACAAAATTTTATAGATACCAGGTTCTCTGAAGACAAAATGAATAAATAATTATTTCCCAGAATATTGGGTATATATTAATTTCCGTTTTGATGAGGAAAACACAGTAATAATTAATAAGATTTAAATGAGGTGTAATTTTAAATTGACAGAAAAGATTCCAATTTGGAAATAGTTAACATTTCTTCAGAGTTAGAGTTTGAAAGAACACTTTCCATATTATGTGTGTGGTGATTTGTTACAATAAAGAACCTGGTGACTTCACTTTTTCTTCAAAAGTGAGTTGGCATGTTTACCCATTCTGCTTTTAGGTTCATCTGCTGGTGATGCAGTGTGGTCTGGCCATTCTCCACCTCCACCGCAAGAAAATTGGGTCAGTTTTGCAGATACTCCACCAACCAGTACTCTTTTAACCATGCATCCTGCTTCTGTCCAGGTGTGACATTTTATTGGTATTGCATTTTTATTTGCTTCATTCAGAGTATTGCTGCAGTCATTGTTTTTACATTTTGCTATTGCAAATTTTATAAATGCAAGTTCACTCTTTTATTAAAAAACAACTCTGCCTTATGGCTTTAAATCCATTATCATTGGAATGTTTCATTAAAAGTTTTGGCTGATTTTCTAACTCCTTAGTGAAGTTTTGAAAGTTTTCTTCATTTAGGAATATATTTGCTTGGCTTACTCAGCATGTTTTTCATCGTTTTCTGTTGCTTACATATTGCTATCATTCTACACATATATAATCACTTTGCAAAAACATTCATCAACATGATCATAACAAATATGTGGTTTGCTGATGAGTTTGTGAAGACTTCTTAATATTTTAAACATTCACAAAAAGTAAGTTTTACTTTCAGAGATAATTAACAATCTTGGTCCATATAATCATACAGATAGATGCTGTACTGAGGAAAAAATGTTTCATTACAGGACCAGACAACAGTACGAACTGTAGCATCAGCTACAACTGCCAATGAAATTCGTAGGCAATCAAGTAGTTATGATGATCCCTGGAAAATAACAGATGAACAAAGACAGTATTATGTAAATCAGTTTAAAACCATTCAGCCTGATCTAAATGGATTTATTCCAGGTGAGTTGTTAAAAAAACAGAAATTCTTCTAGATGGGGCAGGACAAAGGCTCAATTTCATAATCTCAAAGACTTGGTTTTACTGGTCAGAGATTATAAAAAATAATTAATTCTCAAATTGTTTTAAAGAGTTTATGTTCACTGGAGAGCAAAAACATGACATCCATAGATGTTAAGGTTACCATCTTAAGACTTTTACCTCATTTTATTCTTGGATCTTGTAAGTTCAGAATTACATTAAACAACACTGTTTTAATATTTCAGGGTCTGCAGCTAAAGAGTTTTTTACAAAATCAAAACTTCCTATTCTTGAACTTTCTCATATTTGGTAAGTGCAGTATATCATTAGTTGGGTAATGTGGGTTGTTTCATAGGAGTTTCCAGCAGATAGACAATTTGAATCTAAAAAATAAGCTATTAGAGTAACCTTTTCAAAATGGTTCTCCAAGAACTCAGTATTGCCTTATAGTAGTCAGCTTCTTGCTCACTCTCTGGAAAAGAAATGAGTATACAGTAGTTCTTTTAAAAATGCTAAAATTCTTTAAGTTGTATCAACTGTTTCTTTGCTAGCATGAGGCATGGAATAAAAGCTAGTTTGCTCATATATAGTTATGTTTATCACACTGGGTTTTTAACAAGTTTGTTAAGTTCTATATCAAGTTATGAGCTTAAGAACAGTGCTTAACTTCCATTTAATAAAAACTAAGACTCAGGATATCTGCTATGTGGTTGGAATTAGCCATTAAAACATAAATCACATTCACAAACTACTTTTTAAAAGCAATAATCATGTAAACATAATTTCTACTTTATATTAATGTATTTTTCTGTATTCTAAATTATTTTGTTAATAGGGTTTTTAGTAGCATAGGAGGTGGGTAGATAATGCTGAAAACTGAAAAATCAAGAATTAGAGATACATACCCACTATTTGTAGCTTAAGGTGATAAATACAAAAGTGGCTGCTTCTGCATCTAGAAAATGGAAGGACAGCGGGGTGGGGCTGCTGTTTTCTGTATTAAGCCTAGTAATCCTATTGGATGCTCTAAAGTGCACACATGTAGGACAGTAAAAACAGGTTTAAAAAATTTCAGTGACTTATTAAATAAGCCTGACTTTAACTAAATCCTGTTACTAAGAATGCATGTGTGTTAAAGGTCATTTTTTCGTGACCTTACTTATTGGGGCTACTTTTCACCGTTTTATTAGAAGAATTTCAAGCATAGAGGAAAGTTTAAAGAATTGTGCCCTGAACATCTATCTGTATGCTCACTGCCTAGATTCTATAGTTAAACAGTTTTCTGTATTTACTGTATGACACAACTTTCCACCTATGAGATTTTTAAAATTATTCCTTGCACTTTTCTGGAAAGGATTTCTCTTCTTGTTGTGATGTAAAGGGATCCAAAGCAGAATATGATTATATTAATAATAAGTTTGTCTCCTAGGGAACTCTCAGACTTTGATAAAGATGGAGCATTGACACTGGATGAGTTCTGTGCTGCTTTTCATCTGGTAGTTGCTAGGAAAAATGGCTATGATTTACCGGAAAAACTCCCTGAAAGCTTAATGCCCAAATTGATTGATTTGGAAGATTCAGCAGGTAAGACGATCAAGAGCTGAAGAGACCTGATTGCATGCCTTGTAAATAACACTTGATTATTAAAGCAAAAGCAAGATAGATGTTAAAACTTAGCTTGATAGCTTGGGCATTTCATTAAGAGCATGTAGATTTGCCATCAGAATAAAATTTTCAGGCTGAGCTTGGATTAATGATTTGTCTTATTTGGTCAACTTTAAACAGTGAGATAAAGAATATATGCCAGTATTTCACTTTACGCTTGTGACTTGCTGAGATTTGGATAGCATTTCATAGTATCTTGTTCTTTGCCATCCTTTCATTGCATTACATATTGTCTGAAGTGGGTAAAGTAGCCTGTACTCACTATCAGCATTTTTCCATTTAATGCATCTTAATTTGTTGAAAAAAAATGTCTGGTTTATCATTAGACCTTTGCAATCCATAAGCATTTTCCTCTAAAAAGCCAAGCTCTTTTCTTGAGATGGCTAAAGAAATCGGCAAATTTTGTTTGATTGTAGATAATGCCATTTTGTTACTGTCTTTACAAGAATGCTTTTATAAAAGCTCATACATCCTCACAGCTTTCTTTAAAGGGAAACAAGACTATAGGGGGTAAAAAAAAGAGTACATTTAAAAAAATTCTGAGTGAATAAAAATATAATGTTAAATTCTTAATGAGTCTCATTTAAACTAAGTTATATTTTCTGTTTTACTATCTAAATTCTTTTTGGGATACTATTTGGAATAATTTTAAAAGAGGAAACAGTTTGGCTGTCAAAAGGTCATTTATCTGTTAGGCATCTTCATTTGAACCCAGAAGTACATATAATCTGACTTTATTACCTAACTTATACAGAAGGAATCATATGCATATCATTACTGTCAAAAGAGAATAATATTCTTGGAGTTAAGAATCAGTGTGCTTCTAGTTTTGCTAAAGATTCCTGTGACCTTGGGCAAGTTCTAACCATTTACCCTGTTTTTTTTTCCTTCTGTTTCTCCACCTGAAATGTCATTCATGTTTCTAGACCTGAATTGTACACTGACCTTTTATCGACCAATAGATTGATTTAAAAATTTAGCATTGACTTAATGCTTAGAAGCATTATCCGATGAGAATCCTAGGATTTTCTTGACCACCTCAAATGATTATTAGGCATCAGATAACCTATAACTTGAGTTGAAAGCTAAGTATTTTTGTGAGGTAATTTTGCTTTAGAGTACTTTTTTTAGAATTGACCTAATTAAGAAACAAGCAAAAGAACTTCTTTGTTTAGCTTATTTAATAGTATAGCCAAAAGGGAAGAAATTGTTGTAGCTACATACTGCTGTATCACTGATTTAAAAATTGGGCCTTTACTGTATCTGGAGCCTTTCAATAACTTTAATTCTTTAAAAACTGATAGCATACTAATATAAGAAAATAATTTAAGTCAGGCTTATTCTGTTGTATGTCATTTTTAGAGACTTGTCTGATTCTGTTACCTGTTGCATTCAGATTGGTGGATCTGACTTTTTGATGTAGTCAATGAAGTTTTTTTTCTTCTTCTCCTTCTTTATTTAGTTTAAATAAAATCTGGTTCCTAGTAAACTTGATCTGCTGCCTGAATTTTAAGGCTAGCGATTCACAAAGTTCTTTTCTGGGCATTTGTCTTTTCATACCTGTTAGATCTGTTTAGCAAAGAGACTGATTTTTGCTTGTGTATATCAGTGCACTAATTGCTCTAACTATAATTTTAAAGGTATCAAAGACTCAGTTTTTTTCCATTCTAGCATATTATACAGCTTTCTGATCAAATTTATTGTAAGCATTTTTACCACACTGTTAAAGTCCACTTTGCCTCCTTATAAATGATAAATTTGGAGTTCTGTTAATTTTGGGGTGGGAGAAACAATCTTTTTTTTCCTACCTATCAAAAGCCTGAGATTTACATAACACAAAATACTTTGAACATAAATTGTCACCTGACATTGGCTCAAACAGTGTCAGTAAAATGGTTACTCAAAAATCAGTAAAAATGATTTTAAATAGCATTTAGAAGTTCACAGTTAAAGGGGAAGTACCCAAACAGTTTCTTTGGCTGACCTGAGGTTTTATCATAAATATCCCTCTATGGATCCTCTCTTACAGGCAAATGTGGTTTCTATCTTGTCTGATCTCATAGCATCTCCTACATGCTATTTATTATGGCACACATCACACTGAATCATGTTCTTTTTTATCTCTTCTACCACTACTCTCTCAGCTCCTTAAAAACAGGAAATGTATCATATTCATATATATCCTCAGGACCTAGCACTTTTCCAGACATGTACTAAGTTATTCAGCAAATAATTATTGAGTGAATAAATGTTAAATGTGTGCCATCTTAAAAGTAGGATATTTTTCTTAACACATTTCGGTCTTTGAAAATACAGTAATTTGTTATAATATTGTGATGTTGGGATATACTAAAATATTAGCTCCACAAATACTCTATATTTGCAATTTAAATAACTTACTGAAAAACAGATGATGGATAGTGGTGACTTGAGTTACAGTTGCTCCCAGTCATAAGCTAGGCATTCTATAGGCATGCAAATACAGAGTCAAGTACATATTAGTTTTTTCTGAAATCATTTGAACAGGTTTACAGGATTAAATAGCAGATAAAACAAAACAACTAAGAATCGTAGATTAGAAGTATTATGTGGACCTGCATTAAAATGTAATACTTAATACCAGCATTGAATTTGGCAGCTAGAGTAAATAAAAAGGGAAACTTGGTTTCATTGTCTTACCCAAAAAAAGAATATAAGAATTCATCCACAGAAACGGCTTTCTGAAGTTGAATTCAAAAAAGAATATTCATCTTCTAAGAATGGTTATCGTCTCAAAAAAAAAAGATTAAGGTGACCTGCTAGGCTACCACAAATACTGTATTTTAAAGGAAAAAACCAAACATGTTGAGATTCTGTGTATCTTAAACTCATTTTCCAAAGAATTGTCTTTGTACATTTGCAATTTTACATTTTTTTAGTGGTTATTTGGTAAATCTCTCTCTCTTAAACTAGACTAGAAGCTCCTAGGCCGATATCACTAGATTGTAGTTCATGTATTGCAGCATCTAGCAGGGTGCAAATTGAATACATAAGTAGACATTCACATTTTTTAAATGAGTAAATGGCTGGGCCATTTACATGGGCAACTCACATAAGCAACTCATAATATCTAGTTGAGATGCTCAAAGAGGGAGAGGAGTTTGCTCCCTGTTCTGTCTCCTCCTCCATAATCACTCTTTATACAGCAAATCTGAGCACATTTCATTGATAGGGTTATATAGCATAAATCCCAAACTTCTAGCAGTACTTCTACCATGAATATCTTTAAAAGCAAGAGACTTTCTATGAATAGTTTACCAAAAAGTCCGCATTTGAGACTAGCTTACTGTTTGTTAATCACTGTTAAGAGTTTCTCACGTTCATCCAGAAAATTTTAACATATAAAAGCCTATGCAAGTAACACATGCAGATACCTGTTTTTACAGAACAGCAATCGCACTCTTGATGTTTTTATTATGATGTTGGACATCTTTGCACTTCGTCACATAAAGAGCTGTCACATTCTTTATCATTCAAAATGTTTCATAATGTGGATGTGTCTTACTTTAACCAGTCTCCTATTGAGAAGATTTTTGGGTAGTTTCTTGGCTTTACCTTTAAAAGAGTGCTACAAAAAAAGGTACACATATCTTTGTTTCCTATAAGCTAGGCTTTTTTTGTATAAGCAGTCCCAAATCTTTGTTTTTGAAAATTCACTCTCCAAGGGCCTTTAGTTGCAGAAGAAGAAATATGAAAATATGCATTACTATTCATAATTAACTTCCCACTTACAGAATTACTTCTCAAGGCCCCCAATATGCACACACAATGCATTCTTAACACTTCTTTTTCCAAATAGTTGGGTATTTTAATTAACAAATAAGTACAATTAAAATATTGGCAAAAAAATGCACCATTTAGTTATCAGTTAAAATAATTAGAACTCAAATTCCTGACAAAGATACTGACAAACAATGCTATAATACTTGAAGAAGAAAATTTCTACAAGGATGACACAGTAGGTGTGTTTAAAGATTGTGGTGTAAATATCAGTAGCTTAGTAGGAGTCCATTAGAATAAATAATGCTCCCCTTAATTATTTTTTGGAGAAATGACCTTTTTCTTTATGATTGTATTGTGAAAGTCAGAAGTGAAGAGAAGCTTGTCTTATCTTCCTGTTAGAGAACTCCATGGAAATATAGGGGAGCTTTGTTTTCCTTGCTTAATACTGTATCTTTATTTACTCTATTTATGTACAGGCCCTCAGTAAATGTTCACTGACTGAATTCATGCTTTTATTAGTTTTAGCAACAAATTGCACCACAGAATTTTAATACCTTTCATTCTTTGTTCTTTATACTCATTTTCACAAGTGTAAGTTTTGAAGACAAAGCTCCAGTTAAATTGTTTTTCTCTGCAATTTTAGTCCTTACTTTAAGTGGATTAACTTTAAATGGGCTTTGTTCATTTTAGCTATCCTTATAATAGGAACCTCCTATATGCCTGTAGGTTAATATTCTTGTAAGTATGATAGTTGGCTCAAACAATAGTTGATAAAAATAGTGATCAGTACTGCAAAAAACAAGCCAACAGGTACAATTTAATTAGTCTTGTGAGTGAATGTTTTCAAACTTTGTTGGACACATTTTTACCTTTTTTAAATGGTTTCAATTTAAAGCTGATAGACTTGTACATACTTTCCTAAGGTCTGTTTACTGAGTAAGTTTATATTTTGTGGAGTGTTGGGGAGAAGTGGAATTAATTTTGGAAATTGGACATATTTCCTGGATTTGTTTTGCTACTTGAAAGCAAAGTTTTAAACCACAAAACATCAGGAAATACATATGTTTCTACAAGGTTAATAATAGCTGGCAGTCATTTTTAGCATAATTTTTTAGTATATTGAGTGTAATTTAAGGTGATAGGTTTAAACCTAGAATAAAACTGAAGCTCTTTAAGAAAGAGGTGGTTCAGCAGGTACACTGAACTAAACTGAATCTGTGAACTTTTCAGTCTTTGGAGGCTAAAAGGATGAAAACTACTGACAGTGTTTTTATTTTCTAGTGCATTCCTGAAAATATGGTTTGCACTCATTTAACATTATCATTACTAACTTTAAATGTAGATCATCAGTATCATCATACTGGGTTGTGTCTTCCAGACACACTTTTATACTTGGAAATACTTTTTTGCATAAAAACCCTCTTGGGGTTGACTTTAACAAATAATTGAGGCTCATGCTCTTCTTTTTCAGCCCCGATGCTCTGATGATGTCAGGGGCAGAGCAGAACCCTCAGGAGGGAGGCAGGGTTGGCACAGTGTTCCAGCAGGAGGCTAGGTTGGAACACTGCATCAGGTAAGAGTAAAACTGTACCCCTGCCTCCGTAAGGATACAGTCTTAAAGACTAACTTTTGTGGGTGGGCATGAAGCTCTGTTGGAGTATTTATAGTAAACCAAGTTCAGGAAGGTGCAGTTTATTTACAGATCCAATGCTTCTCAGATTCATGACTTAGTTCCCAAAACATTAGGTAATTTGCTCTTTTTCTGCTGTCAATGTGTTGTTCTATATATGAAGTAGGAAAGAAGCAATGTATAATTTTGCTGGCTTATTCCAGAAATAACTTTTGTATTTTCTAGGACAGTGAGTTTTCAAATTTTTATAGGAACCTTTATATTCTTTTTTTTTTTTTAAGGAGAGCAAGGTAGAGGCTTTTATTTAGAGAGAAAGCCAGAGGACAGAGCTCCTGGCTCAAGCCAGGAGAGGACAAGAGAGTCCCCAGGAACCTTTATATTCTTAAAAATTATTGTGGACCCCAAAGAGCCTCTGTTTATATGGATTGGATCTATCAGTAGTTACCCTGTTAGAAATTAAAACTGATAAATTTTTTAAATACTCATTGCTTTATTTTAAAATAATAATAAACCATTTCCATACTAGCATAGATATTTTTAGGAAAATAACTGTATTCTCAAATTAAAAAATTAAGAAAAGTGGGGCATTGTACATTTTTGCAAATCTCTTTAATATCTGGTTTAATAGAGGATAGCTAGATTCTCACATTTGCTTCTGCATTCGGTCTGCTGGATATGTAACTTTATTGGAGTTGTATCAGGGATTGCAAACTAAACCCTAAGAGCCAAATCCTGCTGTCTGTTTTTGTATAACTCACAAGCAAAGCAAAGATGTTGAAAAAAAAGAAAGAAAAATAATAAGACACATGAAAATCATATGAAATTCAAATTTCAATGTCCATAAATAAAATTTTATTGGAACACAAGCTAAGTGCCTATCTCTATGAATTATTTATGGCTGCTTTGCACTACAACAGCAGAGTTGAACAGTTGAAACAGAGACCATACAGCCAGTCTGCAAAGCTTAAAATATTTACAGTCTGGCCCTTTGTAGGAAAAGGTTGCCAATCCCTAGTATGTGAAGAAAATCTGGCCTCACACATAGTAAAAGGAAGATATTTCAAATAATTGTGAGTCTTTAGTACTACACCACAACTCAGCAAATGTTAATATCCTGAACTGAAGTCATATCAATGCATTGTTGTACTGTTACATTAAAAATCCATAGGGTGTCTGTCTTGCATTTTGAATGAATCTTTTACCTGTGCATGGTTCTGTGACATAATTCATTGATTGATTGTAAAATATCAGTTCATTGAGTTGTACAGATCTTTCAAGTGTTGGGGTATTTTATTGTAAATATCAAAACATATTTGTTAATAGCATAGCCTGTCTTATCAAAGAAGTCTAAGTAATGGGAAACTCTTGAGCTTATGGACATGGATACACATTTTCCAGAATTTAAATTTTTGCTTCAATAACTTTGTTATTAGTAACAAATACTGAAGATGGTTTTCCTTGAAGTGACAGGTTCACTTAACACATTTTTGAGAAGATGCCTAGTACTCATCTGAATCACTGTAATTTATCAGCTGTTCCTTCAAGAAAAATGTCATGCAATGAAAAAAAGTGGCCTGTTTAGCTGACAGCTAAATCACAGAATTACTTTTCATTGAGACAACCATTGTGTATACTGATATGGAGCAGAAGTGCTTAATACTATTTCCCATTTTGCCACATAGAGTATTAGAAAAAATGTGTTTTCAGGGTGGAGATTTAATAAAAATAATTTTTATTGCTTAATTGTGAACATTATTTAGTGAAATTGCCATGCATGTATATTTTAATCAGTTTGCCTGGGTGTGAAGAATACAATGGTTAATAATGTATTTTGGTACCACTGCCTTGATTCTTGCTGATAAGCCAGGAGTTTTACCCACTGCTGCTTTCGCACCATCAGTGCAAATGCCAACACAGGAAAAACATTATTACAAAAATCATTTTTACTTTTCAGACCTGTTAAGAGTCTTGAGGAGTCCATGGTTTACAGTTTGAGAATTGCTGCTTTGGGAAAATAAGTGTATTGGAACAATTATGAAGTATAATTATTTGGGTGAATAATGCTTCAAGCTATTAGCCTCTAGGGGCTGTACCCACTGCATCCTTGTACCAGTGAATCAGAGAGGTTCCCAGAATTCCAAATCATAACTGCCCTGACGTGGGGGAAGGGCACAGTGTGACCCTAAATTTGTCAGTAGAAGACTGACATAAAAGCCGAGGTCTAGAAAGCCAAACCAGAGCCTCAGTTTGCCCTAAGATGACATTTCAAGCTTTATAATATATAATCTGACTTTAAATAGGTTCTTTTGAAAATTGATCATCCTATAGCTAATACTATTTTAATTCTGTTTGTTTTTCTTTTTTTAAATACCTGCTTTGGGAGAACTCTTAAAGCCATTTCTTCATTCACTATCCTCCTGACAGAGTTTAACTTCCAGTTGACTTTCAAATTTATAGCCATTATCTTCCTTTCCTTAACTTCCTCTCCCTTTGTTATCACAGAAAAAAGTCCATAATTTTTATTCACACTGAAAACCACAGGCATTCCCCATGAGAAATTTGCTGCTACTATTTTTTGTAAATAACTGTTTCATTAGTTTTGAGTTGAAGTCATCATAGAACATTAAAACATTTCTGTCTCTTACTGGTTCTGTACCACTCTGACACATTTATTGAGAAAGGGAAAAGATTAAGAAAAATAGCAACTATTCCTGATCTTAGAAAACAAAAATTTCTAAAATATGATGCTGAACTGCAAGTTAGAATGTGCAGTGTAATATGACTGTGAAGAAATAATGTAAAGGTAAGTAAAAGGGAAGTACTGAGATGTGTAAAGGAGTTGAAGAGAAACTGAGAATTTTTTCAAAATAAAAATTTCGTTCTAGGAAAATAACAGTAAAGGAGAATGAATTGAAATGAAGAAGAACACAAAAAGCAGCTTATTCAATAAATATTCAGCTGCCTAGCATGTATTAGATCCTAAATTAGGCATTAAAATGTGAAGAATTTGCTTATAAATAGGTTGAAAGCTTAAAACATTTATTTCTAAGTTAAGGTACAGCCGTCTATTTAGGAGTTTGTACTACAGTGCTAACATTCAATGGCAAATGTCTTTCTGATGGAGAAACTCAGGTGCTGTCTTACTCAACTTGCCCATGGTCCAACTGGGATAGTAACAGATACGAGAATCATGTTTTTGATACAGGTTCTAAACAGAATAGGTACTTCCATTAATTTGGCAGTTAATGTGATTTTCAAACGGAGTGTATTCAAAGCCATTTAACATTTGTGAAGATTGGAATGAGAATTTAGTTACCACTGAAATTCCTTCTGTTCTTAAATTATGATTTAAGAGACTTCAAGGCTTAACTAAGAAAGTAGAATATGCTACCACGTAACTTTTAAAATCACTTGAAAGGTTGTCATGGATTTGCAGCTATCTCAGTTAAGTCTGTAAGTGCCAGGGAGCCTAATAATGAGGTTGTTTCGTGTGGATATGGACTCATTGATTCTGTTTTTTGCCCATGCCTGGGGCTTTTCCTCTCATTTTGCTGTCTGCTTTGCAAATATGTGCTGCCTTTTGGTAACAAGGGAGACTTGTAGAGAAAATGTGAGTGAATTCAAGTTATAAATTTGTAGTTCCCAAAGTATATCCCAAGGGAATACTGAGGGCTTTTTTTTAAAATTTATTTTGGTATCATTAATCTACAATTACATGTGCAATATTATGATTATTAAACTACCCCCTTCCTCATGAGGGCTTTTATTTGATTAAAAAGGGTTATGTTCCTGGAAAAACTGATTTAAATAAAGATTATTTGCTCTAGGACATTACAAGTCTTTGATATACAGATTTGTACGGGGATACTCCAACAGGGTGTTATAGTATTTCCAAATTTATTTGAACAGAAAACCTAATTTTTTTAAAGTATCTTACTGATTACTAGTCCATGAAATACACTTTGGGAACTGGTACAAATCCATCCCTTTCATCAGAAAATGATTCAAAGCATGTGCCCTATTGTATTGTTATGTATAACACTCTTTTTTCCATTTATTCCTAACTAGATTTTATTTTCATGGAAAGACATGTCTTTGATATAAAAATAAGTGGAAGGAATAAGTATTGCCTGATTGTAGGGAAGGAAATTCAGATTATAAATTACTACTTAACAAAAATCTATTAGGTTTTTTTTTTTAAGTAAATATTCCTAAACTAAAATACATTGTTTATAGAGCATTTTCTCTATTTTTAAATTGCAGACGTTGGGGATCAGCCAGGTGAGGTAGGTTATTCAGGCTCTCCCGCAGAAGCGCCTCCGAGCAAGTCACCATCAATGCCGTCACTAAACCAGACTTGGCCTGAGCTGAACCAGAGCAGTGAGGTTAGCAAAGCTTTCCTTTTCTTTCATTAACATTAACATTTTTAAGGTAAGAAGTTTCAAAACATGGCAAATTCAGTATATATGTAATTTCAGTATTACATATATTTCAGCATACATGCATAGTTGAAAACATATCAAATATGACTGTGATAAATGTATCACATGACTCTTTGAGGTTTTAAAGTACTTTTTGATTTGGTTTCCAACACTCATTCTTACTAAAGCCCTGTGAGTTAGGGCAGGTACATAAAGTTAATAATCAAAGGGGTGAATGTCTGAGCCAACATATCTCATAGCCAGTGAGGGACAAGAGCTAAGATTTGAACACAGATGCTTTGACATTCCAGATGTCTACTACCACATTCACTGTATCATGCTGCCTTCTGATTCCTGTAAGCATGGTACATACTAATGTATTTGGAATCTTAGCTTTGGAAGTGATATGAGAAGTAACTAGTCCAGCTTTCCAAATGAAAAAAGTATTTTCTGCAACCCAAGCTCTTTATAACAATTCAGTTTCATTCAATACAACATGAAATGATTTAATCCTATTAAATACAGTAGATAAAGATGATGTCATAGAAGACCAAGCACAGCATGCAAAACAGAATATGAGGCAAATGCACTGTCCCTCCCATAACTTTGGAAAAATAAAAGTAGGGCCACTCTGCTTAGAATAAGGGAAGAGGGCCTGAGGCCCTGCAACAACACAGCACCACAAGGCCCTTCTGTTAGACCTTAGTGCTCTGGGGAACTCCAGTTGAAAAGCACTGGCCTAGCCTGTCAGAGAAGTATTCTTGGTGAACAAGTTACAATTTTTTCTTAGTTTTTTGTATAACTTTTAGGTAGTGCTACAAAAAAAAAAGTTATTGACTTTCAGGAAAAAAAATCTAAGCAGCTCTGCTTTCCATGTCTTTTAAAGCCAGAAATAATGAATTAAAGAAATTGGGGGCAATCGAAAACCAGAGAAGTAACCAGCAAGCTTAAAGTACTTGCTGCTGCTTTATGACATAATCACAGATACCTGTGTCTGAGACTTAATATACCACAAGTCGTGCTGTTGGATGTAAAATCATTCATACTGGTGTTTCTAGAGAGAGGAATTAAGCCTAGAAAGAATTTACTAGTAGAGGGGCTTTAAAGAGAGTAGGGTCAGTGTTCTTAAAACCACTGATTGTGCTGCATTTACCCATTTCTGTCATTTTTTAAGAGCAATATGAGTTTAAAAGTATTTTCTTCCTAAAGCATCCCAGTTCTGTAGTCCATCTTTCATTCTAAGTAAAATCCTGTCTGATCATTGAAGGCTAGGAATGGAAGTCCCTTCCAAATTCTGATTTCAGTAGTTGCATTTTCCCTTCTTAAATATTCCTAGCAATTTTCATTTTATAGTTTTTGATAATAAGGTCATGAATGTCTTTTTTTTTTTTTTACTACATGTGGAAAGTCAAAATGTTAATACAACTAGCAGTGATTTTTGAGACATTTTAATAGTACTTATAAAAAAATACCTACTTAGGATATGGCATTTAAGTTGTATTTTAATTTTCTACCACAAAGCACTAATATTTCTTTGAGCAAATACTTATTCAGGACCTGCAACTATGAATGAGGTACTGTAGGGGATAATAATCCCTAACATTTACTGAGCACTTCTGACGTGCCAGTTCTAGTTAGAAAGTGCTTTACATATATTAACTACTTATTTCCTCAAAACAATCCTATGATGTAGGTATCATAAACCTCATGTTACAGGTGGTGAAACTGAAGCACAGAGAGGTTAAATAACTTGCCTAAGGTTGTAGAGCATAACTAGGATTCAAGTAGTCTGGTTCCAGAGCCTGTGCTCTTACTCATTCATTATAGAGATAAGATTGTCTTTCTGCTCCCCAGGTAGCTTACATACAATTATGTAAAACCAAGTAAGATTTCATGCCACCAAACAGGTGAATGAATGCCTTCTTTTTGGCAAGAATCTTCTGCATCTAAACTTGTCTCTACTGTCAGATAATTAGGATTTTAAAAAGTCCTTCTTTGCAACAATAATTACAGAAGAAATTATGTTAGCAAATATTGGTAAGTCACTTTCCTAAGTGATGTCCCATGATAATAGTGAATTATTGTGGGTTTTCTTTTATTCAAGAAACACTTGCAATGCATTGGTATTTCTTAGTATACCTTAATTTTCATGATTTTAAAACTAATCTGAAGGGAAAGTTGTTGACTGATTGTATTAGCCACTTTTGTAAGTTAAGTTTCATCAATGTGTTCATTTGCTAATATTTAATTTCTACATGTCTTCCCAAATTAATATCAAGTTTTAAATAGTCGAACTTTGAAGCATAAAAGTGCATACTCTTTCATACTGAATTATAAAAACAGGATTTTGGTTAATGAGGTAGATGTGTCTGTGTGTAAACATTTTGTGTGTATATATTGTATATGTGTGGATGTTTCTCCCAAACTCTTCAGAGGGTAACTGATAATGTTTAAGAGCCAATTTTTAGGCACAGTGTTAATAAAATTTTGATATAAAAATCCTATACTATTATGAAATCTTCAAAACAAATTGAATTTACTAATATTGATTTACCATTCTACTTATTTTAAGAGGTATATGGTATTTGTGTACCTCTTTGAGAAGAGTAGTGTTTCATATCAAAATACATCTTTTATATATAACACATATTCAGGTGCTTTATTTGCTCTCATTGTGGCCGCATTCTGATTTTTCTAGCATGGGGTCGGGGGTGGGTGCCTGATTGGCAATTCTGTCTTGTGATCTGGCATGGCCCTGTTTGTAGTGCTGGTTGCAGGGGTTGACTTGCTACAGATTGACATAAGCTCAAACATATATTAATTCCAGAAGTCTTTGCATTTTACCTCAATTATATTAAATTTCTATTCATATGTATAAAATATGTGCACGTACATAATAGAATCATCTTTCAGGGGTCGCACTGGCAAGTCACATTGACTTGCTTTGTTTTGACCAAAACTTTGGGACTCACGATTCATTAACATCACTAGATCAATACAGTACATTACTCTTAGAATTTTAAAAGAAGGATTTGAAGGAATTCTTTCCTAGTCAAGACAAAACCCTTTACATTCTTACTCTGTCACCATTTATACCACCTAGCCTCTTCCTACATTGTGTTTTGAATTTTAATTCTGTTAGACTTTGAATCTCTTCCATAGAGATTACAATAAATTACTGTTATACGTTTGATTGTGAAGCTACTCACAATGCAAGGTAACTTAGCATAATAAGTATAAAATGTTACGGAAAAATATAAATTATGGAATTATGTCAGGGCTATGAAACACAACTTGCAGTGCAACCTCTGAATTACTTTGCTAAATCTTCTCCAGTGATCTTTTACTCCATCTTTCTCATCATGCTGACTTGTCTCTCCTCTGTCTGTTCAGCAGTGGGAGACATTTAGTGAACGCTCTTCAAGCTCACAAACTCTGACCCAATTTGATTCTAACATTGCACCAGCTGATCCTGTAAGTCAATCACTTAGCTTGCTTGTTTGAAATTAATTTTATTAACCCAAATTCCATTCATTATGGTGTTTAGCTGATAACGCATGATTCAGTGGAGTGCTTAGAGAGAAATGGTGGCAGGCTTTTCAATTTTTGTGTGCTTAGTGGTGAAAAGAACATTTTTATCATTCTCTATTTTCTAGTTATTTTGGTTAGAAAAACCAAGTTTTAAAATCTGGTACATGTGTCTAAAGAAGCATTCTGTGAAAATCGATTTAGTTGACCTTGTTTTCATTTGCTAATTGTGTTTTATTGTTTTATTGAGCATTTACTGCTTATTTCAGTACAGTGACACTTAGATAGATACTATTTTACTTGTATGCTTACACATCATGTAATATGTACTATGTATGTAAATATGCAGTGTCATCCTTTAACAGTCCAGATGGTAGTATTTTGACTTAATTTGTTGAGTTCTGTTAGAGAATCAAGTTCAGCAAAACAATACAGTTTTTGATCAGATTTCCATTGTGCCAAGGAGCCTCTGTCTTGTCTTCCTGTGGTTCACTGTGTTTCTTTGAAAATGCTACAAAGTTCACATCCTGATTTAAAAAATAAATTCTATCCCTATAGAATTAATTTCATATATGCTCACTTGTCCCTCAAGTTACTTGAGAACTTCAAAAACATAGCTGTTTATTATTATTC
The DNA here is from genome assembly GCA_032199065.1 of Smutsia gigantea. NCBI lineage: Eukaryota > Metazoa > Chordata > Mammalia > Pholidota > Manidae > Smutsia > Smutsia gigantea. The sequence continues at coordinate 29,468 of JAVSCE010007230.1, forward strand.
TGACTGTTCACTCCTTTTTCTTTTAATGAGAAGGACATGCTATTAAGTACCTTTCAAAAAAAAAAAAGGAAGTAAGCAGGAGGAGAAAAAGAGAGTAAAGGTAGAATTTTAAAAGATGGAGAAAGTGACCCAAAGCGTTCTAGGATTTTAGATGTTTCTGATCAAATGCAGCCAGCATTTATTAGTTAAATGTAAAAATGACTTGTTATTTAATGTGGATTTGGGAGAAGTGGCATTTAAAGATAATAGTACATTTTAAACAGTTGAAATTCATGGATCTTTGGTGGGTTTAATTATTTTAAAGAATTTATATCTGTTTGAAATATGGAGGATGCTATTTTGAAATCAAATGGTTAATGTATGGAAGGAAGAGTTTTAAGTATCTATTTTATAGTCTATTAATTATTCAAAGACCAGTTAATGTGTAGATCACCTGTGCCTTTTGCTTCTCTTTCTTACTACTTTGAGAGCATTAATCTTTGATTTTAATCTCTGAAAAATGAAGGAGAAATAAAAAAAGGCAACATTTAAAATATTTGCTGTTTATTAACAGCTATAATTCAGGTGTCTTGGGAAGTGACTGGTGCTGTGAACTAAAAGAAAGTTTTACCTTTGCTCTAAGTTTCATTTCTCCATATTATTATTATCTCCTACTTATACAATTTAATTTTATTAAAAGTACCTTACTGGGAAGGAAGGTTTGATGTAGGAATAAAGAAACTCTCTATTCCCTAACCCTTAGGAGAGAGGAAAATAATCATTCATGTATGATTCTTTGTCAGGCCATGAAAGAACCTAGATATTATATATAAAAAACTAGAACTCAGAAGCAAAACAAATTGACTCTTGCCCAGCAGGGAATACAACAAAACATTTGACTTAATAACAATGATGTTTTTGTAACTCCTTGGAAATAATACTCAAATTGATGAGCTGCAGCTCTAGTGTTTAAAATAATATGGCTCAGTATTTTCTTTAATTGTCTCTAGTATGGCAGGAGACACTAGGAAAATTTAAAATGATAGTTGACATTTTAAACTTCAGTTTAAACCTCTGAATTTGAGAGATTTTATAATATGGTACCTAGAAATATCTTTTTGCTTTATGGTGGCAAACTTAAATGTAAACTTTGTTCCCTAAGTAGTAATCTCACTTTAAAAATTTCCATTAGGAGAATGCCCTGCCCTCACTGAGGATCTGAGTTTCTTAACCTTCATTTAATACTTAACTGACATATTGCCTGTCTACAGAACATAGCCTGTAGCCACAATTCCAAATGATCTTTTGCAAGGTTTTTATAAATAAGATTATAATAAGGTGCATTCAGAATAGAAGAAAATCACCTAGGAGAAAAGAAAACACTACAGTTCTAATAATGAATTTAAATACCTTACGGTGTTGGAAATACTTAATGGAATATGTTTTAAAAGCCAATATTTGATAATTAGCCATTTGCACAGTAGAGTGGAAGTCTGTGAAAAGCTCCAAAATGTTCCATATCACTTAGAAACAGCTATCACACAGTGTAGTGACCTCACATGCAAACTGAGATGGTTAATTATTAGGCTCCCAGAACTGTGGTGAAATTGAATTTCTGATATCTCATCTCCAGAAACTTGATTACTTTTGTTCAACTGCTTATCAGTTAATAGCCTCTTGTAGAAACTATTTCTGCCAAGAAATTCTAGACTGATAAGAAGTGTAATACCCTAGTCTTTCTCTCATGATTTATTCCTGATCTTGAGTGCTGTGGAACTTCTGAGTAATTCAGGGTATGAAAAGGGAGTTGTTAGCTTGATCACTGACATGCCCATCCGACTCAACCTGCTTTGGTGGAGCCTCCTTCTAGGAACCTGTGATATTCACTAGGAATACAAAGATGTCAAAAACAAAAATCTGGTCTTAAGTAAACCACAGCTTAATCATTTTAAGTTGATGATGCTAATACAGCTGATTGTGATAATTATCGTATATAGCCATGAACAAAGCAGTGGGCTATGAACTGTGGGCTAATTCAGCCCAATGTATTTAGGAAAGTTTTCTCAAATGAGGTTATGTTGGTATGCTGAGTTTTGAATGACACTATGAATGGGCAGAAGTGGACAAGGGCATTGAGAACAGAATTTCATGAGCAGCGTCAATTTAGTGCAGTGAGAGTATAGGGTAGACATAACATGGGGCAATGACAGGGCCTAAAGAATGGTTGAAACCAGAGTGGGAAGATCTTTGCATGCTAGACCAAGGAGAACAAGGGTATCACAGACCCTAGGAGCTAACAAGTGGTACCATGACAAGATGGGGATGAGAAAGAGTAGCTGGGGAAGAGCACTCAGACAACAATGTGAAGCATGGACGGGACAAGAGAGAGAGATGTGAGCACCTGAACTAAGTTAGTGACACAGGAATACTTAGTAGGCAGGGATGAATTCAGACAGACAGGATAATGGGATTTTAGGCAAGTAGAAAGTATAGCCAAATGAGCATAATATAATGTTCAATAAAGTACTAAATTGTATAAAATCAGGTACCCAAATATATGATACACATATGCTATGAAAGATTAATTAGGAATGGGTTTTCTGAAGGCTTTGGGTGATTTGAATAGGTAGAAGCGAGTGGACAGAGCTTGCCAGTGGGTCTTTATACTTTTTTTCTAAATTTTTTAATTTGAGGATGCTAGTTTGGAGCAGAGAAAGTGTTACTTTGGCGTCTTGTGGCTCAGGACTTAGAGGCTTAGAAGCATTCATGATTCTTTACTTGGCTATTGAAATGCTTAAAGTCAAAGCTCTCTATATCCTGCTGTATATTAATCACAAACAGAGCTTCTCATATACTAGCCTGGGGCTAGGTCTGGTCACCTGTGGTGAGTGGATTTGCCTTGTCCTGCTAGCAGCAGGATCCACTGGAGTAAAGCTGTTGCAGGCTCATAGCAACCAGTAGTTTAAGGTATGCAACAGAAAATTGATTTGTTGGTATACAAACTTAGGCAAATTATTTGAAGAATAAATAGAACATCCATGATTTTCTTATCTTGGGAGTCACTATTGTGACTTCCATTTATTGTGCTGGAAATACATGAAAAGTCTACTTAATATTTCCAACTGTTACAGCCTTTTAAAGTGTGATTTTATATACACAGAGAATATACATTAGATGGATATTATGAGTTAAACCATCTAATGTTTTCCTTGCTTGTTGTTTCCTAGCTTGCTTTGAGTTTGGAGTAAGAACTTAATGTCTCATGAACTATTGTTTCTTTCTTTTTTGATCTTGCCTTAACAGTGTTTAATTCCAATTCTCATAGTTATTTCTGCTATTAAAATTGTAAGTTAATAAAATGGTAGAGGTATTCTCAAAGCCATGTTTTTGTAACATAACAAACAGCATCTTAAATGTATTGTTATATTTTATTGACAGTAACTCATTATTACATGAGAAATCTAAACTTCTATCTATCTGTAATCTTCATCTTTATAATTTTAGAGTTTTAAGGGAAGTTTAGTTCAGGTTTATGGAATAATTAATACATGAACTATGTCTAGAATATCACTATTATGAGGGAAGAATATTACTATGAAGGGGTTTATCAGTATAATTGCAATAAAGAATTCATTTGTTATAAGTTGTTTAAATTTAGAGATTATAAGACTAGGCAAGAACACCTGTCAAACGAGGCGGTAGTTTGGTGTTACTGCATACCGTCACCACAACAGTGTCTGACTTAAACTGAAAGGCCATTATCCTTCACACGAAATTATAAACTTCATTCAGTACTTGATACTTGAAGTTTAAAGATCTCAGGTTAAGTCTTTAGCAGTGGCATATATAGATTATGAACTGACTCCTGCTGGAAGGAGCTGAACCCGCCTTTCAGTATTTTGTGAGTGCGGCTACTGCTATTAAGCCAAATGCTTGATCCATTCTGGTTGTTCCCCTGGAGGTCTCAGCACCTGGGCCAGGCCTGCCTGTGTACACAGGTGTGCCTTTATCTTCCCTTCCCTTTCTGAGAGGCTACCATTTGTCTGGATCCTCTCTTCTTTTTATTGTTCTCTCTATTCATTTCAGAAGTGTATACTGCCAGTTACTTGCTTCTAACTAGACTTGCTACTCATGAATTTTAGGAATGTCAGATTATTATAGGGATGAAAAGGTTAAGAAAAGTATTAAGCATGTTAGAGTAGGAGTCTTAGTTATTCCTCTTAGAAAATGGATTCCCTTATGAAAGTTTTCATGCTAAATTTTAAACAATTCTATAAAACTTTTTTGTAGAAGGTACGTATCATGCTACTGTTAAAATACGTATCTCATTAACTTTGTTTTATATACGAAGAAGAAAAGTGTCACATTTTATTGAGCAGTTTAGTGAAAATGAGTTCAGTCTGTTATTTAGTCTTTAGATTCTCATGAAATAGTTAACTTTAATCTCAGGTTCAGATTTGTAATTTCATCAGGCCATTTCACATTTTGCTTTTGAATAATATCTTAAATTTTTTTAGGATCCTTTTTTTCACTCAAAACTTAAAATGTACTTTTTATAAAAGAAATCAGACTACTAGGCATGTATAGTGAACCTGGTTTTTAAAATATAATTCTACAGCTTTTAATAAAAAATTTTCACACTTGCCTTAATGTAAATGAGAAAGTCTATCCAACAGTTTTTAAAGTGTTGTTAGTTTTGACTATTTCATGGTATCAGCTTGGCATTTTTAATAAAAATTCTGTGTTTCCTCCCATTTGTCTCTAGGATACTGCGATTGTTCATCCAGTTCCCATTCGGATGACTCCAAGCAAAATCCACATGCAGGAAATGGAACTTAAGAGAACTGGCAGTGGTAAGGTTGCTGTTGCAGGGTTGTATTTTAGATCAGCATCAAACTAAAATACACAAGTAATTATTCTGTCAGGGTTCACATTTCTTTTGTAAATGCTTGTTTTTTAACATAGTATTTTCCACAAGTAGGCATATATATGTGTGCTTGTATCTATTTTAATGTTGCAGTTTTAAAAAGGAAATTACTGAATTTAAATTATAAAGTTTTAAAATAAGAACATTTGGAAACTGACTTTTCTAATGTCCTGTGGGTTTTTATGATCACTGTTTGTGAATTTACTTTTAACTGAAGAGATGTAAGTTACAATAAATTTTGGTTTCAAAACTGTATGTTCTGCTTGAACTTTTGAAGCTTCTCCTCATTTGGATTACATGTTTTAGTTAGGGTTTCTCAGAGGTAGATTATTTTCCATGTACGTCAGTATCATAAATTACTTATTTTATAGCTATTTCTCTGGTGTTTTTGTTTAACCAGTTGCCCTATAGGGATAAAATTAACAAAGTGTGAACATGCAAATTGACTTTTCAGTATAGAGTATCTTTTATTGTAGCAGAAAACAAAATTCTCTATCAACAGGTTTTTATTAAAAATATTATTTTGTCTTATATCTCCTGGATTTACCTGCTGCTACTTTGAATATCTAAATAAAGTCTTGTACTCTGCAGTTGATGAATTTATTAATTCAAATACTTGTATTTTTACCTATTCTCTACTAGATCATACTAATCCCACTAGCCCATTACTTGTGAAAACTTCTGACCTTTCAGAAGAAAATAAGATAAATTCATCAGTGAAATTTGCTTCTGGAAATACTGTAGGTAAGTGAAAGATTGCATTACATCTTCCATTTGAAGTTTATTAAGTCTGGATTTAGAGTCTGAGTAACTCAAATGTATAGCTATTTAATATTATCTTCAATGAATAAAGTAGAGATTAGTTGACCTTTTTCAGTACTCTACGCTCTGTATGAATAAATGGTTGCCCATTGCCACCTGAATGTGCTTCATGGCATGCCTTCTGTTTTGCCATCCCTTTCAGTTAGCCATATTTTAATTTTAATGGACTCAGTTAGCCAGAGTCCATTGCTCTTTCTCACTCACTCCTTTATTTTTCTCTCACAAGAAATTGTATTTACTTTCATTCAGCTAGTATTAATTGAATGCTGTTGTCAGGCTCTGTTCTAGACACTGGGGGATTCGGCAGTGAACAAAACAGAAAAAAAATTTTTGCCCATATGGAGTTTACATTTATGTAGGAGAGATAAGAGAAAAAGGAAAAAGAAAGTAACTCATATCTTAGGGGGTATTATTAACGCCAGGATAAAAGTAAAGCTGGAAAAGGGGAGAGGGTGTGACGTTTTAAATAAGGTGGTCATAGATGACCTTACCAAAAAGTGATATTTTGAGTTAAAACTTGAAGGAGTTAAAACTTGAGGCATTTGGTTCCATGAATATCTGAAGGAAGGACATTTAGACAAAGGGAATAACAAATGTGAAACCCTGATTTAGGAAACATGTCTTCTACTGGAAAAAGCAAAGCAAATACTGGAATAGAACTAGTTACTGAATTTGGCAGGCAGAAGTAGCAAGTGGCACAGTACTAATTGGGGGTCAGTATAAGACTGACAGAGTGAGATGAAAAACTGTTAGAAGGTTTTGATGGAGAAGTAACAAGGTCTGACCTTCGTTTTTTAACAGGGTCACTCTAGTTGCTATATTGGTAGTGGGCCAGAACAAGGCAAGAGAAAAAGCAGAGGAAGACCATTTAGGAAATAGTTATAGTAACACAAGCAGGCAAAGATGGCTTGACCTTGGGCAGCAGTGGTAGAAGTGCAAAGCAGAGGTCAGATTCTGGTTCTAGCTAGGCTGTAGGAAAAGGCCACAAGATTTGCTTACCCATGTGATACAGGATGCGAGAGAGGAGTTAAGGGTGATTCAAGCAAGGGATTTTGGCCTGAGCAATTAGGAATTGTGGAAGGCTGTGATAGGAGTAGGTTTGTTGGGGAAAAATAGTAGTTCAGTTTTGGACATCTTAAGTTTGAGATTCCTATTAGAACATCCAGTATGTTAGTTCTAGCACCATTCTTTTTTTTTTTTCCACTTTTTCTCTTTTTTTTAAGGTATTATTGATATACACTCTTATGAAGGTTTCACATGAAAAAACAATGTGGTTACTACATTTACCCATATTATCAAGTCCCCACCCATACCCCAATGCAGTCACTGTCCATCAGTGTAGTAAGATGCCACAGATTCACTATTTACCTTCTCTTGTTCTAGCACCATTCTTGTACCAAATAAGTAATTCAGTGATTTGACAAGAAAAAGGAAAGAGATGCATTTTGAAAGGAAGCTAAACCAAATAATCAATCCCGTCAATTTATAATTCGTGAAAGTATGCTGTAGTAGTCCTTCAAATAGAGTTTCTATTTTAAAACTTCTTTATTGCATCACAGCCATTATCTATCTGGTATTCTCTGCTCCTTCACTTTGAGGAAACTGAAAATGATATTTCCTCATTAGTTTTCTTTAAAATATTTCTAATTTGTTCCTTAAAAATGACTTCTTTCATTACAAAAGTGATTCATACTTACTGTAGAAATACAATAAAAGTAAGAAAATTTATTTATAATCTCACTATTCCAAAAATGGTGGTGATTAACATTCATTGTCAACCTTAGTCTGTGTTCTGTGCATATATTTTAATGTTACATGAAATGGTATCATATGTACTGTCTTATAATCTTCTGTGAGCTTATTTTGAGTATTTCCTTGCCATTAAATACTAGTTTTTCTAGATTATAACATGTTCTGTGTGCATAGTAATTTGTTGTATAAATATGCCACAATTTATTGATTTATATATTAAATTTTTACAGTTAATAACATTGGGATGAATTGTTAAACTGTTAGCCAGTCCTTGAATACCTCTGATTTGAAACAGTTATTATTTGTTTGGGGTACATAGGGTAAAAAGTAAAGAAATGGTTATTACTAAATAGACTATATCCTATTTATCAGCAGATGGTTACAGTAGTTCAGACTCTTTTACTTCAGACCCAGAACAGATTGGGAACAATGTAACTCATCAAAGGTCAGTATTTCTGTCAATAAAAAGCTTATTAAAACATCTCGTTACATTTTAACATTTAAAATTAACTTAGAACCAAGTATAAATTATTTTTCTCTAACCAGTTCTTCGGTTCTCTGAAGGCTGTTAGGTTACTTATTGATTTATGAAAAGGAAATAATTTTAATTTTTTCCAGCTTTAATAGGAAAACAAAAGGAACCCTTATTGTCTTCATGGTATCCTATGCAAGAAGTTTACAAAGAGCTGATAACTTCTTGTTAGTAGTAGTACCTACAGTCCTTTTTGTAGGTAAACATTGAAAGTCTGTTTCTGTAATAAATGTGCAGATTTCCATTGTAGCCTTATGGCAAGTACCAAAAGAATTCTGTTTTAACACTCCATCTAGAACTACAGCTTAGTGTTGGCTGCCTACTCACCCTGAAGATCTGCATTACATAGAACTTTTCAGGCACAAACAAAAAAGGAGTGGGAGAGGATGAGGATGACAAGGGATTTGTCTGCAAGGGCTTTATCATCCACTAAAAACTGTGTGCAAGACAGAAGCATCTTTTTTCCCTTGCTTTTTATATGTGTTAAGTAACGTTTTGCCACATGCCTAGAAAGATATAAAAAGCGACTAGTAATATAGTCTCTAAAAAACTTACAGAGTCAAAGGGCTGCTACTTCATGTAGTAGTTCTTGTGTTTCTTAGAGGTCTCAGTCATCTTAGGTTTTATTCTACATTTTATCCCTGTAAGTGAGGATCAGACTGCCAAAGTCCATGAGACTCTTTTCAGAATTTAGAAGACATTGGTGGCAAGTAAGTAAATCTCTAGGACTAGTTGAGCAAAGGTATGGTGGTGCCTCTAAAATGAGATGGCCTGTGTTAACACAGGAATTGCACCTCAAATAGTTGAGCCACATTCTCCCTCAATTTACCGAACATCAAACTTGAAATAAGTTAAAAGCTACCCATATCTGAAGTAGAGTTTCTCTTTTTTGAAAATAGTTTTTCAGATTAATTTTATAATGAATGGGAAAAATTACACTAGGTTTGCAGTCTACTTGAATTCATATTAATGACTTTGTTTTCAAGTTTGTTGAAATTTTGTTTAATTATACTTTATAAAAACAATTATTTGCCACATTAACCACTTGTTTTGTGTATATCATAAACATTACTGTATTTATTCATTGTATTCCTGGTGTATCTACTTGAGAAAATGTCACCAATAAGATCCTTTGCTGCTTAGCCAAGTTTGAATGCTTAAAAAGTAAAAAGCTCCAATATCAATAGTACAACCAGCTATAATGGTGAATTTTGCAGGTCTCATTCAGGAGCGTCACCTGATAACACTGCACCACCACCTCCCCCCCCAAGGCCACAGCCCTCTCATTCTAGATCGTCGTCTTTAGATATGAATCGGACCTTTACAGTTACCACAGGTAGGGTTAGAAAACCACAGTATTTATTATCATTTGATTGTAAAGTTAAAAACACAACATTTTGTTTAATTTTCTCTTAATATATCTTATTTTTTGATGTTTATCTGAAGAAAATTAATTGAATTTAAAAGTTAGAAGATGAGAGGGAATTTTTTTTTCTAAAGACTATCTAAAGTATATTTGAGTTCAAATGATAAAGGTGGGAAGCTGAGAGATGCCACAAGAAATTTTAAAAGAATGATGTGGCGATAACAGGGAAGGAAAGCTTATAGGTCTTAAATTAGCTTACAAAGGAGAGAGTCATAGCTTACTCCAGGGTTTCAATTTTTATTTAACTGGTCATACGGTTATTATGTTGATCAGAAATAGATAAGTTAGGACAGAGGGTGATGATATTCTGTTTTTGGACATGAGTTTGGAATGATGAGGAAAAGGAAATAGTCCATTGGACTTATGGGCTAACAATGTTTGATGCATTATTTGAGAATCATTTACATAGAAATGACAGAGTGAAGTGTTAATTGAAAAAGGAAAACTTGGAGGTCTTCATATTTGATAGCTAAAGAACAGTCAGAAATGTGGGAAAACCAAGAATGTATAATATCATGGAAGCAGAAGAGCATGTTGAGAGTGCAATAGAACAAGAGAAATGAGGTTTGAGAAAAGACTGAGATTTGGGCCATTAAGTCACAGCTAGACAATTCTGTAAGAGATTATGTACCTTCTAATACTTAGAAATCTTCATCATTTGATCACATTCCTCCAGCCTGTTTGTTCTGCTGGCAAAATGATTATATATTTGCTATAAAGAAGTCTTGTGTATTCACACAGGACAACAACAGGCTGGAGTTGTTGCCCATCCTCCCGCAGTGCCTCCAAGACCACAGCCGTCGCAGGTAATTTTCCAATGTATTCATTTTTAAAAAAAATTTTTTATTAAGGTATTATTGATATACACTCTTATGAAGGTTTCACATGAAAAAACAATGTGGTGACTACTTTTACCCATAGTATCAATTATGTCCTGGATCCAGCAGTGACTCCGAGTGACCTCACTGCCTTTCTAGATGTGTTCCTGCATCTGTAAAGGAAGTGTTAAATGGCCTTTGTATCCCTACCAGGTTGATAGCATTTTGATCTGCATTAAAACTATTATATTCCAAGATAGGTTTTGGATTATAGGTATTAGTTTTATGTGACTACCTTTTGCATGATTGAATTTGGTTGATTTTTCTTAGATTCTTATAATGAAATTGGTTATTATGTTTAAAAAGATAGTTTCTTAATCATTAAAAGATACTAAAATTTGAATATTTCAGTATTTTATCTATAGTGCCAACGAATATACTTCAATTAGGTTAGGCTGTGAAACCTAGCAAAGTGGTCTCTCAAGAACGTGTCTAGTGGGGAAGGCAGACCTATAAACAACAATTATAATAGAAGGGCTACAGCAGATATATTTTAAAGTGCTTTGGCACAACTTCACTAGCTAATAATGTCAGGGGTCACATTGAAAAGGTCTAAGTAAATGAAGGAAGTAAGACTTAAGCAGATTTCAAAGATAAAGTTGTATTTCTTGGGGAGAGGGAATTCCAACAAGAAGGAATGGCATCCACAAAGCCATAGAGGTGTGAGGTAAGCCTGGCATATTCCTCAGGTAAAAGCAAGTTAGTTAGTTCAGTGCAACTGGAGTGGTGGGAAATGAAATTGAAGAGGTGAGGAAGGGGCAGAGCATCTCATGTATCATACTACAAAGAATATAATTCTTATTGAAAGTTGAGAATTTTTAAAACGTAAGTAGGGAAGAGGCTTCAGATTTTTTCCATAGCATCCTGTACTTAACTTTGTCATAAAATGTTTCACACTGTATTTTAATTTCCTGTTCACTTATCTTATCCTGTACTAGACTGTGAGCTTTATTAGGGCAGGACCTTATTTGTTTGTTCACTATTAGAATCAGAGTGCTTGGCTGAAAGTAGATACTCAGTAAATGTGTTTTTAGATTGAAGACTTTAGAAAAATTGGTCTTGCAAAGGAGTGGAGGACAAATTGAGGGGAGTACAGTAAAGTGTTGGGAGAACAGTTAGAGCATTGGTTTTAACCAATTATTATGCGGTAACCCAGTTAAGAAAAAAATAGATGAAGTAGAGAATCAGAGTAGAGCCAGACCCTCCGCTCTTCTTTAAGCAATAAGAATTTTGTGAAAGTATCCTTTTTATTGGAGGTTTGTCATCTAAATATTTGGAGTATCTCAACACTTCACTTAACAATTTTTTAGAGCTAAATGTCACTAGCTCACCTCCTTGAATTAAAGGGTAGTAAAACAGCATGTTTATATTTTCAAAAAAAGAAGCCTACTCTGTGACATGATACAACAATAAAAATGTTTGTTCCTCTTTTAAACCATTATATAGGCCCCTGGTCCCGTTGTGCATCGCCCAGTGGATGCTGATGGTGTAATAACTCACACCAGTACCTCACCTCAGCAGATACCAGAACAGCCAAATTTTGCAGATTTCAGCCAATTTGAAGTATTTGCTGCATCAAATGTAAATGAAGAACAAGATGATGAAGCTGAGAAACATCTTGAGGTCTTGCCGGTCAGTTTTCAAGGGCTTATGTCATTTGCCAGGGATCTTCTGCCACATCATGCTCATAAAGCCTGTCTGTAAACACAGAAACCCCCCCAAAATGAGATATTAAAGGGGACATCAGTGAGTAATATCTGCTGTTGCTGCTTTTAGAGAATTTATGTTCTCTGGGTCTGTGCTTCTGGGTTTTTATATTGGCCTTAGACACCTGCTAGTTGCAGTATAATGCTTACTAAGATTCATAATCTGGGTGGGGGTTAGCTATCATGTGAAAAGACACTAGCACGACTGTCTGGTCCTGGCTGAAACCCTGACAGGAGAGTGCATCTTACTGCTAAGCATCTGATTCTGTGATTTGGTGAAGATTTCCATGTCATAAGAGGCTGTGGTTACCATAGCTACACTCAGTTTGTATGAGACTAAGTCACTTCAGTTAGACTTACAGGCTACAGGATGCCAAAATTCAATCTTTGTAGACAGTGTTCCAGACTATTTATTTCTAGTGGCAAGAACTTCTCTAGGGATCCCTGACCTCACTAAACATAAATGTGGGGATGGAGGGACTAGAGCAATTCTAAAATTCTGTGATTGTCTGAACCCATATTGAGCCTCTATGACAGATCCATAAATCCATTTTTATTTGACTGGCATAATTTAGATAAATGATTTCTTACTGATCTGATCCATGGAAAATTTTCTATTAACCACCTCTTTGAATGTGTGACTTTCTGCCTAGCCCTGGGGCTAGTAAGGGGATGGGCTGCCCCTTCAGGAAGGCAGGAGGAGGGCCTGAGATGCAGGTATGCACAGGATGCTGGTACTCAGGCCCCTGGGGTAGGTGCACACCCCCCACTTCCAACCACAAGGGCTTCCCAAATGGTGCTGCGGCTGCCTCCTCGGCCCTCCCTGCTCCTTCAGAGACTCAGATTCCTTACTGTCAGAACAAATATTTTCTTAACATTTACTCTCTGATTTGTTACATACATATTTATGCATAATTATAATTATATAATTAGTAATGATATATTCATCTCTAGGTTGAAAAAGCTTCTGATCCTGCAAGTTCTCTTCGAGTTGCCAAAACAGATAGTAAAATAGAAGAGAAGACAGCTGCCTGTGCTCCCACCAATGTGGTATGCGAAGTCTTTCATGAAAGTGTTCATTTCTACATATAAAATGCTATATGAGGTCACTAATACATCATAAGATTTTTAAAGATGACAAAACTTTTAGGAATACAGTTAACTAGAGGTCATCTAACCCATTCCACTGCCTTTAACTGTAATATATGTGGTTCATCTCAGAACAAGATCTATTTTAAAATTCTAAGAGCTGAGAGCCTATCATCTATTTTAGTGCCTACCAAGGTTCTCACAGTTTATATAGTTACTGTATTCCAAATATTGGTCAAATTCAGTTTCTTTTACTACAGTCTTAAATATAATAGGGAAAAAGTATCATTCCTCTAAGGTTAATGTTATACACTGCACATTTTCTTTCACTGTTTTAGAGATCATTTTTTCCCAACATTTTATTATAAAAATTCTTAAACATACAGAAAAGTTGAGTTTTACATTGTAAATCAATAAAACTACACCTTGATTGTACCATTAATATTTTACTATGCTGCTTTGGTTTTTCTGTATGTATCCTTCTTACCTGTTTTTTGTATTTCAAAGTAAATTACAGATAAGAGTATACTTTCCTTTTGAGAGAAAAAGCAATAATTTTTTTTTTAATTTGGATTTTTTTTTTTGGTTATCATCCAGACATTCCCAATAATTATTAAAACAGCATATGTTTCTGAAGAAAATGCTTAAATTCTACTTGCTGGACACTTTTCTTTTACTATATTAAGTAGTCTGTGATTTTTAATAGTGAATTTTATTTTGTCACCCCACAGCTATAAATTAAAAATAGTACTTAACCAAAGAAATGTCAGTTAATCAGATTATGGTAAATATCAAAATACCATATTTTATTCTGTTAAGGACAGATTCTCAGTTTCCAACAAAATATCCACTCATTTTCGAGGGTTACAATTATTATGCATCTTAGTGATAGTTTAGGATTGCCTAGCTTTCCACTTATATATGAATTGTTTTACTCATTAAGATGATATATCTTAGTATTTTTGAGTAGGAAATGGTGATAATGGAAGCCTATTTCTGGAGACTTACTTTTATATTTATTTAACAGGTGTATATTAAGCAGTATGTATCATGCTTATGTTAAAATTGAATATTATAGTCTTGAGTCAGTTTCAGGCCTAAAGGAGCTTATGTTACCCTTTTAAAAAAAGTTTTCTAATAGATAACAGTTGCAATTGTGATGTCAACTAGGTACTCCTTTTCCATTGTCGCTGCAAATGTATGAATCATTTTAAAGTTGGACAGGTGACTATTAATTTTTGGAGCATAAGAAGCTTAAAGTACATGATATTGGCAAAGTGCCCACTCTAAATGTCTTCAAGAAATACTCATTAATAATGGAATTCTTGTCTTCTAGAGCAAAGGTACAACACCTCTTGCTCCACCACCTAAACCTGTTCGAAGAAGATTAAAATCAGAAGATGAGTTAAGACCAGAAGTTGATGAACACACACAAAAGACAGGTGTCTTAGCTGCTGTTCTTGCATCACAACCTTCTATTCCTAGGTAATCAAGTTTTTCTAAACACCCTTAATTACTTGAGACCAAAAAGATGGCAATTAAAAATATCAAATTGAAAGAAATTATGGTCAGATTAGTTCTTTAGTTGAGCAAAGGTTCTTAACTGTACCTCTTGGAGAGTTTCTCATTTATGAGTAGACAGAATATTTTTCCCACTTTTTTCCCTTCTATTAAGTTCAATTCTATTTTAACACCCTATTGCAAGCCCTGAAAGAGACTTTAAAAAATTAATTAGTATAGAGTAACAGTGATATTTTAACTATGGCTCTTCTAGACCATGAATGGGCAGACTAGGGCTCATGAGCTAAAAAATCATCCCGTGGCCTGTTTTTGTATGGCCCGTAAGCTAAGAATGGCTTTTATATTTTTGTAAAAGGGAGAAAAGAGAAAAAGAAGAGAAAAGAAACAAAAAACAGTATGTTGCAGAAAACATACAGCCACAAAGCCTAAAGTATTTACTATGTGGCTGTTTACAGAAAAAGTTTGCTGATGCTTGTTCTCGACTAACTTAAACTCAGGTGATTCTACAGAAGAATAGTTAAGACAATAACAGTAATACTTAAGCTTCTGAAGCTCACATACTTCTGGTTAACCATTGAAACTGACCAATGAGGTTGAGCTATGCTAATAAGACAAAGGTGCTCCCTTGACTTTCTGGGCTTAGAGATAGATGAGGGAAGAATGGAGAGAATCTGAAGATGAGAAATGAAGGTTATGGTTTTTTTGTCCTTTTTATCTTCTCAGGTCTATTGGGAAAGATAAGAAAGCTATTCAGGCATCAATTAGACGCAATAAGGAAACCAACACAGTTTTGGCCAGATTGAATAGTGAATTGCAGCAACAATTAAAGGTATTCTGAATCTTTACTTTGGAAGCTCCATGGACCCAGAGCATCTCAGGAGTTGAACTGAAACTTAGAAGTGATCCAGCAATTCCTATGCTAGTATGAAACTTTCCATTTAGCAAGAGAAAGATGTATCTAAGTGTTTTATAAAACTTTGGTGTTAATATTAAAAGAAATTTTATATTCTGGTATGATTGCCTTATCCTATATATATAAGGTATCATCATTTCTATAATGTTCCTTAACTTCCATAGCAAAACCTAAGAGAGGAAAGGTTATGACCTCTGGTACCTCAAAGATCACATACATGGCTCTGTACACTCTTATTTAATTGTAAAGTGATTTGAATATTGTTACTTTATCAAAGATAACTCATATTCTATTACAGGGACTTAAACAGGTCTAAAGAAGAGAGATTGGGAGCAATTTAGATCATCTTGCATGTGGAAAAGAAAAGACAAGCCTTTAAATAGAAATGGTGCTTATGGCCAGTGTGTACTTCTGTCATCTATACTTGAGAGGAATGGGTTTCTTTTTTCTTTCTTACTACTGACCATGATTTCTTTGAATCCCTGCGAATGAATATGAACAGCTAGAATCATTTATGATTCACCAACATTAGTAAGCATTCATGTCTTATAAACCATTGGTTCTCAAACCTTAATGTGTATACAGTTAATCTGGGGTCACATTAAAGTGCAGATTCCGATTCATGTTAGGAATGGAGTGGGACCAAGAATTCTGCATTTCGCATAAGCTTCCCAGTGATGACGATGCTGCTGGATTGTTGGCCTCACTCTGTGTAGCAAAGTTGTAAACCACAAAGATGAGAAGAGAGGTCATGGAAATGTAAATACAGAATTAGTTCATTCCCATAATATTCTGTTCATATCCCTCATCTAGCATCTGTCACACTGTCCTGGAATTATTATCTGTGGCACATTTGTTTCTCTGTCCTACTAAACTGAACTCATTGAGGGTAAATCCTAATCATTTCTGTCATTTCTGTTTAGGATGACCATATAATATATTGTCTAGACCAAGATATTTGTGAGAGGAAAGAGGGAGGGATGTGTTAATATTTAGGGTAGGATATCAGAGGTAAACTGGGACTGTCCTAGATAAACTTGTAATGATTTTGTCTCTGTTCCCAAAACCTAGCATGTTAAGCATTTGATAAATGTCTATTGAATGAACCATATGCTTGTGTAACCATTTGATTAGAGAAGATATTCATAGTTGTTCTGTGATTAAGAATTTAGCCCACTGAAAAGGAAGAATGAAAAAGTAAGGACAAGCTTGCTAGTACCATACATTGAAGATGAAAATTTCGTTAATGAGTATTGTCCTGAAGAACTAAGAAAAACCATAGAATAGTATATAGAGGCTATTTTTAAAATCATGTTTCTTTTTATTTCTCAGAACAGGAAATAGGAGGTATAGTCCTAAATAGGAAGAGGTAGTTTTGGTTAAAACATGATGCTATCAGTATAATGGAGAAAAAGAAGATAAGAAAGTAGATAATTTAAAATTTGCTGGCTATCTGAAAAGACTATTCAACATCAACAGTGGTCAGAAATTCTAATTGCAAAATAAATGTATTCCTTGTGAAACTAAAACTCAAAATGAGGTCGAAGAGTTGCTGTGACCAGATATAATTACCGGGGAAAAGAATCTATTTTAATTGACTCATCTCCAGTTACTGCAGTAGGTAGGCATCTGTAAAATTTTTGCATTAATAGTCATCATTTGCAAGTACTGGCTTTTCTAATAACTCAAAAATATTTTATTACCCTTATTTATGTAATAAAAAAAGATTTTAGCTAAGATCAAATTCCAATATATTTTAATATTACATACATATAAAGAAACTACATTTCTAAAGTGAAGTATCCTTTTAAAATATGAATAGCTGTCCCTTCTCTTTACAAATTTACATTGTTGTCTTGATACAGAGAGCTGTTTGTTGTTAGATGTGCTTTCATTTTTATATACTTTAAAACATAACTTGCCTTTCCATCTTTTTTTAGGATGTTCTTGAGGAGAGAATTTCCCTGGAAGTTCAACTGGAACAACTTCGACCATTCTCTCACCTATAAAGCCAATTGCCGTTAACTGTGAACATACCCATTTTTAGGCGGTTCTGGGTTCAAGCCAATTTGGAGACCCAAACATTCAGCTCACTGCTTAATTCAACATTAAATTTTATGAGTCTGTTTTGCCCTATATGTTCACCATTGTATTTAAGTGTCTTTTATTTTTTAATTTCAACAATAAAAGGGTCAGGATGACTTTTCTGGAGGGTATATTGTGTTTGTTGGCACAGGCCACCCTTGTTAACTTCATAGCACCAGGAATACACTTACACGACCAAAACCTCACACTGATTTGATTTGTAGAATGGGCTTCTCAGTTACATCTCAAGCACAGACTCAGAAATATTTGCAAAAGTAGACAAAATCAAACTGTCAGTTTGTCTTTTAGGTTATTTTACATACAGCATCTATATTTGTTTTGTAAAAACCTTTAAAATGAATTTCCCATTTTTTTATTTGAAGAACTATGTTGGGCAAGGCTTTTTTAACCATACACTCTGCAGTAGTTCAGAGTTCTTCAGGACTTGTGCGGTACTTCTAGACTTTGCCATGTCAGCTTGGGGAGTCAGATTTTCTGTTTTCCTTGTGAAAATTTTAGCCATTTTATCAGTGACTTAAAATGTTTTGTACGAGATTTTACTTCAGCAGCAGTCATGTAAACTTATGAAATAGCTATGAAGACAGGCCTTTCTTAAATGTCCCCTAGAAGTGAAGGGAAAGTATTGAAATCGCAAACAGCATAAGTACCATCCACTGGCAAACAGCACCATTTTTTGTATGATTTATGCACTTAACTCAATTAGAAGTTAATGCTCATCAGTCTCTTCAGAAATAATTTTCAAGTAATACGTTTTAAAACTTATGAGGATGTTAATTATTCAGAGAATAAATGGAAATTCTTTAAGATTTCTGGTTTACCTTTAGCTGCCTTGACACTCATTCCTTTGCCACATAGACAGGTTTTCCTGGTAACAGAGGTTCTGTAGTGCACCATATTCAGGGTGATATATTGTCTTAGGATTTGTTTTATATTATGATATATACATTTTGATCACATTTGTGAATTTGCCTTCATTGCTGACTGACAGAGGATATTTCTTTTAATTGTTTATTCTGTCTATGGGATCACAGATGTTAAGCTGCATGGATATCTCATAACAGAATCAAAAGTGTGAATTTACACTACTAAAACAGCACAGTATTTTAACTTTTGTATATTTTTTAACAAGAATTTAAATTTTTAAGAATTAGAAGGCATTTGTATTTTCCTTGTTGAAAAAAGAAAATTTTTAACAGAGCCCACTTCACAATCCTTAGACGGTACTAGTAGAGTTCCTTACCAAGGAATAATAGGAAGCAAAAAGGAAACTGACAATGGAAAGTTTCCAAGACTGATATTTACCATTAAGTGAGTAAAAATAGTATTGTTACTGCATACATCAGTTAGTTTCCAAGTAGCTAACAGCTGATGGCTTCAGTTTGTTAAATAATTAAATGAAAGCTTTAAAAGGCCCAGAAAACTACTTAACACCTATTTTGTTGTATCTCTTAAAATTGTCCCAATTTCTTCATTTTTATTCAGCTAAATTCCATTACAAGCAAGTTTTGCTAGGCATCCATTTTTGTTTTACAGAAGTTTTTTTCCCCCAAACAGCCTTCTAATTATACAATGTCACAAATTTTTAAACCTTCTTATTTGGAAAGTCTAAGAATTAAATTTTGCAACAAAAGAACACTTAAAAGTTACAGAAAATTTTTTAGTCTTTGTAATGGTTATATTTTTAATGCTCTCTGGAGGATTACATTCATATTGAGGATATATGTGAAATGTTTTTGAGTAAATTGCCATTTATGTTTCTTATATATATTTTTAAATCAGTAATTATTTCATGAAAATGTTAAAGATGATTGGTAAATCACCAACAAATTAAAATATTTCTGTAGACTGATCATTGAAGAAATACCTTTCATTCTGATTTTATCTTTAGATCATAAAACAAACTTTAAATACACAGTCTTTGTTTTGTTTAGGTTTTGTCAGTCAGATTACTCTAAATTACACTGTCCAAGAAAAATAACTACCAAAAGAAGTGTTTTAAAATTTTGGACTCAAATTTTTCTTATTGTACATTTCATATGATTAAGTATAGATGTTAAAGTTTACGTTAGGAAGACTTTGTGGGTCACCCTAGTTCATCTTCCCAGCATCCATGACACATAATCATTCTGTTCTTACTGGGTCTTCTGGAACAGAAAGTTCACATTGTATGTCTTTGCTGGGGAGAATGGGCACCCCTGATAACCTTCTTCAAGCCCAGTCTCACTGCCCCATACTACTTCTGATTGCGCTTTGGAGTGCTGACAACCACAGGAACTTTTCATCCTCAACCTCTGTAGCACAAATCCATTCATGTTTTGGACCTTGAAGAATAAATGCATTCTTGATATCTGTAAAAATATTTGAGGTATGCTAATTAATCTTTGCAGGTAGCAATCAGAAGAAATGGAGAAAGTATTTTGAAATTCAAAAACTGACCAAGTCATCTTTAAGAGTTTTTTGAAAACTAAGAAGGGCATCAAACAAATACAAATCCAATTTAGAATATAACTTCCTCAGACTACTGAGTAATTCAAATATAATCTTGTCTTTAACTGTTTAATTGTTATTAGTAGTTATTTTTAAAGACTCAATGATCAGTGATGTAATATTATTTCTTTGCTCAGCCATTCCAGAAGGAACTAGAAGCATTAAAGGTCTAAGAGTGACTTTAGATAGAGATGCTGAGAGGTAAACCTAAACAACCTTACTATGAGAGCCACCTGCTTAGCTGAATGCTCACTATCTATTAGGTTACAGAATGAGGTTTAACATAGGGCCGGTATAGCCAGAGGTTACAGGTAACCTATTTTACCTGAATTTGCTTTCTAGGTGGAAATACTTATTCCACAGTTGTTCATTTTTCTTAGGTTCAGATTTAAAATGGTGTTGAAGTCAGTGGGAAACATCCCTTTTTAGATTAGTTCCTTCTCTTTGAGATCTTGGTTCCAGTTTTACGTTAAGTCTTGCCTTTACATGCAGTGAAAAATTTTGGAATGAGAGGTGTCACATGCAGATTGTCTGGCCCAATGGAAATACAAGGGAACAGACAGGGATCTTACAGGCAGGGGAAGTAGAGTGTAGGAGAATAACTAAAAACAGGCACAATAGTTTTAAGGATTTCTTTTTGTAATAAATGATACTTCTGTGGAGGTTATGAATGAAATGTTTTTTACTAAACATTCTTTGCAAAACTTCATCCTCTCAAATATGAAAAATGGAAAGGTACAGTCAAATCTGTAATAATGAGTCCTAGTAGAATGGAAAAGTAGTACATAAGAAATCTAAGATTGTAGCATCTACAGGCAGTATAGAGTAGTGGTTAAAGGTTCCAGCTGTACTGTCAGACTGCTTCAAAGAACTTGCAGTGATGTGCAGTCATGCCTTGATTTGTGGTTTTTGAAAGCTATTCTAATGTCTAGGGTACATGTCTAATAATGCCAGCATTCCTTTCTTTTGCTGCTTTTGGTAGATGAAAGTTTACATTAATGAAATCCTAAAGATTTGGGGGAAATTATTTGCAAACTGGCAAATTATAATTCCAGTCCTTTTCTTACTTTCCTATTTTAATAGTTAATGAGCTTTATATAATAGAGCTTTCTAAAGATACTTAACTCTAGGAAGGAAAAGAATACGTACATTTGGAATCTGGAATATCTTCTACAAGTAACCTATGAAAGGCCACTGATGCAATGAACTCATAGGTTGATTTTGAAGTCCTTTCAAATGGGGTATGAGATGTGCCCCGACTAGAAACAAGCAGTGCATCGTTGAAAAGGAAAAGCGTGAGATCACGGGTATGTTCATAGATCCTGTGTTAAAATGGAGAAGGGGCAGTTTTAGAAGGGTTATTACATAAGCATACATAAGTGTTAGATAATTAACCATCTTTACATTGATAAACTAATAGTCAAGACTTTTGTCCCACTACAGACCTTCTGAATGCTCATTGAAGTTCTTGTATATTTTTCCTGCTGGTGTGAGTAGACCCTTCTCTGTCTCAGACCAGTACTGTGGGTGGGCCTCAGGGTTCCTGGTGGAACGGTTTGAGCTTTCCTCCTGAACAAGTATTCAATGTGGGAGGAACAAATGTTGAATTTCTCCTCCTTTATGACATGAGTCATGCTAAACCTGTGCTTTTAATTTCTTGCCAAGTTTGGTATTTTGTGTTTGATGTATTTGGGTGATGTGGGAAGAGTAAGTTTTTGTTTTCCGGGGTTTCATCTTTAAGGGTAACAGATTGGGATAGAGAAAGACACAGAACCAGTGTGGTACCTGAAGTAGAAAAACACAGCATTTAACTACTAGATAGGAAATAGAAAATTTTCTAATTGGAGGGATTTTCTTTTTGCTGTATTTTTTAAAAAAATTTCTTTTGGTATCATTAATCTACAATTACATGTGCAATATTATGGTTATTAAACTACCCCTTCATCAGGTCCCCCCCACCAACCCCATTACAGTCACTGTCCATCAGCGTAGTGAGATGCTATAGAATCACTACTTGTCTTCTCTGAGTTCTACAGCCCTCCCGGTGCCCCCCCCCCAACATTACATCTGCTAATCGTAATGTCCCTTTTTCCCTCTTATCCATCCCTTCCCACCCATCTTCCCCAGTCCTTTTCCCTTTGGTAACTATTACTCTGTTCATGGGTTCTGTGAGTCTGCTGCTGTTTTGTTCCTTCAGTTTTTTTCTTTGTTCTTATACTCCACATATGAGTGAAATCATTTGATACTTGTCTTTTTCAGCTTGGCTTATTTCACTGAGCATAATACCCTCTAGCACCATCCATGTTGTTGCAAATGGTAGGATTTGCTTTCTTCTTATGGCTGAATAATATTCCATTGTGTATATGTACCACATCTTCTTTATCCATTCATCTACTGATGGACACTTAGGTTGCTTCCATTTCTTGGCTATTGTAAATAGTGCTGCGATAAACATAGGGGTGCATCTGTCTTTTTCAAACTGGGCTGCTGCATTCTTAGGGTAAATTCCTAGGAGTGGAATTCCTGGGTCAAATGGTATTTCTATTTTGAGTTTTTTGAGGAACCTCCATACTGCTTTCCACAATGGTTGAACTAATTTGCAGTCCCACCAGCAGTGTAGGAGGGTTCCCTTTTCTCCACATCCTCGCCAACATTTGTTGTTGTTTGTGTTTTGGATGTTGGCCATCCTCACTGGTGTGAGGTGATATGTCATTGTGGTTTTAATCTGCATTTCTCTTATGATTAGCGATGTGGAGCATCCTTTCATGTGCCTGTTGGACATCTGAATTT
Source organism: Smutsia gigantea (assembly GCA_032199065.1). Taxonomy (NCBI): domain Eukaryota; kingdom Metazoa; phylum Chordata; class Mammalia; order Pholidota; family Manidae; genus Smutsia; species Smutsia gigantea. Next base: position 52,396 of record JAVSCE010007230.1, read on the forward strand.
CTTCTTTAGAGAAGTGTCTATTCATGTCCTCTGCCCATTTCTTAATTGGATTATTTGCTTTTTGTTTGTTAAGGTGCGTGAGTTCTTTATATATTTTGGATGTCAACCCTTTATCACATACGTCATTTATGAATATATTCTCCCATACTCTAGGATGTCTTTTTGTTCTACTGATGGTGTCCTTTGCTGTACAGAAGCTTTTCAGCTTGATATAGTCCCACTTGTTCATTTTTGCTTTTGTTTCCCTTGCCCGGGAGGATACGTTCATGAAGAAGTCGCTCATGTTTATGTCCAAGAGATTTTTGCCTATGTTTTTTTCTAAGAGTTTTATGATTTCATGACTTACAATCAGGTCTTTGATCCACCTTGAGTTTACCTTTGTGGACGGGGCTAGACAGTAGTCCAGTTTCATTCTCTTACATGTAGCTGTCGAGTTTTTCCAACACCAGCTGCTGAAGAGGCTGTCATCTCCCCATTGTATATCCAAGGCTCCTATATCAAATATTAATTGACTGTATATGTTGGGGTTAATATTTGGATTTTCTATTCTGTTCCACTGGTCTGTGGGTCTGTTTTTGTGCCAATACCAAATTGTCTTGATTACTGTGGCTTTGTAGTAGAGCTTGAAGTGAGGGAGCGTAATTCCCCCTGTTTTATTCCTCCTTCTCAGGATTGCTTTGGCTATTCGGGGTCTTTTATGATTCCATATGAATTTTAGAATTATTTGTTCGAGTTCATTGAAGAAAGCTGTTGGTAGTTTGATAGGGATTGCATTGAATCTGTAGATTGCTTTAGGTAGTATAGCCATTTTGACAATATTTATTCTTCCTAGCCAAGAGCATGGGATGCATTTCCATTTGTTAGTCCTCTTTAATTTCTCTTACGAGTGTCTTGTAGTTTTCAGAGTACAGGTCTTTCACTTCCTTCATTAGGTTTATTCCTAGGTATTTTATTCTTTTTGATGCAATTGTGAATGGAATTGTTTTTCTGATTTCTCTTTCTGCTAGCTCATCGTGAGTGTATAGGAAAGCAACAGATTTCTGTGTGTTAATTTTGTATCCTGCAACTTTGCTGAATTCAGATATTCTAGTAGTTTTGGAGTGGAGTCTTTAGGGTTTTTTATGTACAGTATCATGTTATCTGCAAATAGTGACAATTTGACTTCTTCTTTACCAGTCTGGATGCCTTGTATGTCTTTGTTTTGTCTGATTGCCGTGGCTAGGACCTCTAGTACTATGTTGAATAACAGTGGAGAGAGTGGGCATTCCTGTCTTGTTCCCGATCTTAGATGAAAAGCTTTCAGCTTCTCGCCGTTAAGTATGATGTTAGCTGTGGGTTTGGGATATACGGCCTTTATGATGTTGAGGTACTTGCCGTCTATCCCCATTTTGTTTAGAGTTTTAATCATGAATGGATGCTGAATTTTGTCAAATGCTTTTTCAGCATCTATGGAGATGATCATGTGGTTTTTGTTCTTCTTTTTGTTGATGTGGTGGATGATGTTGATGGATTTTCGAATGTTGTACCATCCTTGCATCCATGGGATGAATCCCACTTGATCATGGTGTATGATCCTCTTGATGTATTTTTGAATTCGGTTTGCTAATATTTTGTTGAGTATTTTTGCATCTACGTTCATCAGGGATATTGGTCTGTAATTTTCTTTTTTGGTGAGGTCTTTGCCCGGTTTTGGTATTAGAGTGATGCTGGCTTCATAGAATGAGTTTGGAAGTATTCCTTCCTCTTCTATTTTTTGGAAAACTTTAAGGAGAATGGGTGTTATTTCTTCTCTATATGTCTGGTAGAATTCAGAGGTGAATCCATCTAGTCTGGGAGTTTTGTTCTTGGGTAGTTTTTTGATTACCACTTCAATTTCCTTGCTGGTGATTGGTCTGTTTAGTTTTTCTGTTTTTTGCTTGGTCAGTCTTGGGAGGTTGTATTTTTCCAAGAAGTTGTCCATTTCTTCTATGTTTCCCAGCTTGTTAGCATAGATTCTCATAATATTCTCTTATAATTCTTTGTATTTCTGTGGGGTCTGTCGTTATTTTTCCTTTCTCATTTCTGATTCTTTTTATGTGTGTAGATTCTCTTTTTCTCTTAATGAGTCTGGCTGGGGGTTTATCTATTTTGTTTATTTTTTTAAAGAACCAGCTCTTGGTTTTATTGATTTTTTTCTATTGTTTTATTCTTCTCAATTTTATTTATTTCTTCTCTAATCTTTATTATGTCCCTCCTTCTGGTGACTTTGGGCCTCATTTGTTCTTCTTTTTCCAATTTCAGTAATTGTGTCTTTAGACTATTCATTTGGGAATGTTCTTCCTTCTTTAACTAGGCCTTGATTGCAATATACTTTCCTCTTAGAACTGCCTTTGCTGCATCCCACAGAAGTTGTGGCTCTGTGTTGTTGTTGTCATTAGTCTCCGTATATTCTTTGATTTTTCTTTTGATTTGGGCGTTAACCCATTGATTAATTAGGGGCATGTTGTTAAGTCTCCATGTATTTGTGAGCCTTTTTGATTTCTTTCTAAAATATATTTCTAGTTTTATACCTTTGTGATCTGAGAAGTTGGTTGGTAGGATTTCAATACTTTTGAATTTACTGAGGTTCTTTTGGTGGCCTAGAATGTGGTGTATTCTAGAAAATGTTCCATGTGCACTTGAGAAAAATGTGCATCCTGCTGCTTTTGGGTGCAAAGTTCTGTAGATGTCTGTTAGGTCCATCTGTTCTAGTGTGTTGTTCAGTGCCTCTGTGTCTTTACTTATTCTCTGTCTGGTTGATCTGTCCTTTGGAGTGAGTAGTGTGTTGAAGTCTCTTAAAAGGAATGCATTGCTGTCTATTTCCTCCTTTAATTCTGTTAGTATTTGTCTCACATATGCTGGCGCTCCTGTGTTGGGTGCATATATGTTTATAATGGTTATATCTTCTTGTTGGACTGACCCCTTTATCATTATGTAATGTCCTTCTTTATCTTTTGCTACTTTCTTCGTTTTGAAGTCTATTTTGTCTGATACAAGTACTGCAACACCTGCTTTTTTCTCTTTGTTGTTTGCATGAAATATCTTTTTCCATCCCTTCACTTTTAGTCTGTGTATATCTTTGGGTTTGAGGTGAGTCTCTTGTAAGCAGCATATAGATGGGTCTTGCTTTTTTATCCATTCTGTTACTCTGTGTCTTTTGATTGGTGCATTCAGTCCATTTACATTTAGGGTAATTATCGATAGATATGTACTTATTGCCATTGCTGGCTTTAGATTCGTGGTTACCAAGGGTTCAAGGGTTGCTTCTTTACTATCTAACAATCTAACTTAACTTTCTTGTTAAGTTATTGTAAACACAGTCTGATGTTTCTTTATTTCTCTCCCTTCTTATTCTTCCTCCTCCATTCTTTATATACTAGGTGTTTTATTCTTTGCCTTTAGTTAGTATTTGGATGGTCTGCTTTCTTTGCTATGATTTTATTTTCTCTGGTGACATCTTTTTAGCCTTAGGTGTGCTTCCATCTAGAGCAGTCCATTTAAGATATCCTGTAGTGGTGGTTTATGAGAGGCAAACTCTCTCAACTTTTGTTTGTCTGGAAATTGTTTAATCCCTCCATCATATTTAAATGATAATCGTGCTGGATACAATATTCTTGGTTCGAGGCCCTTCTGTTTCATTACATTAAATATATCATGCCATTCTCTTCTGGCCTGTAAGGTTCTGTTGAGAAGTTTGATAATAGTCTGATGGGTTTTCCTTTGTACATGATCTTTTTTCTCTCTCTAGCTGCCTTTAATACTCTGTCTTTATCTTTGATCTTTGCCATCTTAATTATTATGTGTCTTGGTGTTGTCTTCCTTGGGTCCCTTGTGTTGGGAGATCTGTGGGCTTCGGTGGACTGCGAGACTATTTCCTTCCCCAGCGAGGGAAAGTTTTCAGCAATTATTTCTTCAAAGACACTTTCTATCCCTTTTTCTCTCTCTTCTTCCTCTGGTACTCCTATAATGCGAATATTGTTCCGTTTGAATTGGTCACACAGTTCTCTTAATATTCTTTCATTCCTAGAAATCCTTTTATCTCTTTCTGCCTCAGCTTCTCTGTATTACTGTTCTCTGCTTTCTATTCCATTAACAGTCTCTTGCATCTCATCCAGTCTGCTGTTAAGCTCATCGATCGCTTGTCTCATTTCTGCATTGTCTTTCCTCACTTCCCTCACTTCCTCCCTCAGCTCTTGCACATTTCTCTGTAGATCCATCAGCATGGTTATGACGTTTATTCTGAATTCTTTTTCAGGAAGACTGTGCATTTCCATCCCTTCAGGCTCCCTCTCTGGGGTTGTCTGGTTGATCTTACGCTGGACCATATTCCTCTGTCTTTTCATGGCTACGGAAGTGGTTGCTGGTAGTTGCCATGTATGTCAGCTGGGCTCTTTAAGACTTTAAAAAGAGGAAAAAAAAGAAAGGAAAGGAAAGAAATAACAAAAAACAAAAAACAAAATAAACAAAAAACAAAGCAAAAAAAAAAAACCACCCACCGGTAGTAGATTCTGTGGGGATGCTGTAGGTGGCGCTGTTGCTGCACTAATCCGCAGCTGTGGCCGTGCCGTTCCACAGGGCCCTTTATAGCTCTGGCCGGAGTGGGAACAAATGAGAGGCTGTTGATCTCTTTGGGAAGTTGATGTGCAGCCACCGTTTTTCAGTCGCCAGCTAAGGGGTCCGAAACTCCCCAGGACTCCCAGCCTGCCTGGCTGAGTGTGCTGAAGCGATCCGGCTCCTCCGCTGGGCTCCTGTCTAAGACCGCTGAAGAAAGCGCACACTTTTCTTGTTTTTTTTTTTTCCTTCCTGGGAGCCGGCTGCAAGCACCCTGGCGCATTCCCCGCTCAGATCCTGCACCCACTGTCTCTCCAATCTCCACCGCACTATGTGTGTCAGCGCTCCTGGCGCAGATCACCGGGGCTGGTTATATCTCGGGGTGCACTTCCACTCCTTCCCGGCTCTGAATCCTCTCCTCCCGCCGGTGCGCTGGGGTGTGGGAGTGCTCGGGTCCTGCCGGGTCGCAGCTCCGTATCTTACCCGCCTCTTGGGGTGCCGAGTCCTCTCGGGTGTAGCTGCACGCTGTGCGCTTTCCTGTGTATTCTCGTGTCTCTTTTAGGAATAGTTGTATTTGCTGTATTTTCGTAGATAAATATGGGAGGAGATTTCTGCTGCCCTGCTCATGCCGCCATCTTCCCGGAAGTCCTTAATTGGAGGGATTTTGATAGGTAATTTTGATTGGAGGGAAATTGATAGGTAAATTAATATACTTTGTCAGTATGGAAGGTTGGAATTAAGTAGCTCTTCATCTATGGTTGCTACTATGGTCAACTACAGGCATATTTATCAACAGGCAAAATGAGGTGTCCTCAGCCTCCATATAGATCCTCTGTTTGGTGGACCCGGTCACCAGGTGAGGCAGGGAGCCCTGAACTCCAAGCCGGGTCATTTGTGCGAGTCCCCAGTACAGCCCTGAGTGATGCTGTGTTATGGGGGCGTGCCGTTCCCCACACACCAGGAGTGGCTTAGTGCAGCAAATTCTGTTTTGATGGAGGATAACCAAAAAATTTTTTTCTCTGGGTAAGTATCAAGCAAACTTCAGTTATTCTAGGGAAGAGAATCAATTTACTGGCTTGTTCAGAGGAAGTCTTATTTTTTATCTTCATCATCTTTAATTTTTAAGTTGTCTATTTAGATTCACATGCAGTTTAACTTAAATGCTCACATGACGTCAGTCCATACCATTGGCTTTCTTATGTGTACTTCTTGGTTTTTGTTTTTCTTGGCTCACTCATCCACTCAGGTCGCCCAAGGTAGTATGTATCTACACTTTTTTTTTTTTACCTGCTCAGGTAATCACACATGTAAGTACACATATACATATCTATTTACAGGTAGATTGCCATTATTATACAAAAATAATCCACACCTTTTTTCTTGTTTTCTCACTCAGCAGCAGAAACCACTTCAAGTTAATTGGTATGGCATTCATTCATTCTTAGTGGCCAAATGATACTTCATGGTGTGAATGGGCTATCATTTATTAAACTCTTCCCCTTCTGATGGGCATTTGCCTTGTTTACAGACTTGGGTCTCTTTCTTCCCTTCCTCTCCCCCTCTTATTAGTTTGTTCTTTATTGCCACTGTGACCCATGTTAGAATAAATTGATCCTTACATATAAAATTCCTTACACATGCTGCTGTTTGTATCAGGATTCCTAGGGGTATGACTGATTGCTCAAAGGATTTATGTATTTTTTTCAAGGACTTCAAGTTCTCCCCATAAAGCTGCTGTACCTCACACTTAGAATCCACTTTGTATAATAATAGCTCTGATTTATACATAGTACAAATTTTAATATGCATCTGAATTACCTGGGGATTTTGTTAAAATTAAATTCTGATTCAATAGAGAGAGTAGCCTGAGGTTCTGCATTTCTAACAGCTCTCTGGTGATAATGATACACTGCCCACATTTTGGCTAGAGGAACTCAAGTTATTTTTATTAGTTAAAACCATGCTTATGAGCTGGGCATAGGACTGGATCAGGGAGTTAAAACATTTTCAAGGAGTTTTATATACTTAAGGCTCAGCTATTTGGAGAGTGTTAGGAAGTATAGATCATGTTAGGTGTGTGGATAAATAGCAAATCAGTGGTCACCCAACCAGTAGAGCCAACTTCTTCACGCATTTCCTCCCCTTCTCTGTGTGGTTACGGTTTAGGCTGGAAGGAATGGGATGCTTCGCATATAATGATATCTTGCAGGAACTAATGTAGATCAAGTTGATAGGTTATTCTGACAATATTGAAGCATAAGGGAAAAGAAGCAAGAAGGGCAGAGGTTACATTTTTAAGTATGTGTAGTGGGCTACATGTAGTGAGTGGCCACAATTTAAATAAGCAGAAAAGCTCCCCCATGTTCTTGTCCCCTTTTTTGGCAGTATTTTTACCATATCACTGATGGGAACAATTATTTCCCCTACCATACCAGTTTAGAAAGTGTTTATAAAGTAATGATAAACTGCCATTTTATCTGAACTATCAGGGAGTGTGCCTTATAAAGGGTGCTTTGAAGAAATGCTTTTGAAAGGGATGTTTGTTTTGGTAAATAGATACTCAGATTTTTTCCTTTGGAAGGGACAACATCAAGAGTAGAGGTAAATGAAAGAGAATTACAGTTTTGTGACCCACTTTGAAGGTGTGTGATTGGCCCAGGGAAGGGAGGGAGCAGGCATATTAACTCAGCCTTGGAGTTGAGACCACCTGTTATCAGAGGAGATAAATGAAAACACTCAAAGAGGCCTTTGTTATTTCAATTTGATTATAAGAGTGCTATTAAAAATATATATAAATCTGAGTTTTGTCTAGAAAACATTTCAGAAGCCATTTATGAAATTAAGCCTCCCAGGATCAATTTTCATCCAAAGACAAAAAACACCAGAATCTTTTTAAAAAATGTAACAATTCTTCTACATACGCAAAAGCAAATAATTTCACCTTTTATGTTTGACATAATGGAACAGCTGAAGTGGAAACTGGATTCTACCAGGGTTCCAGAAAGCCACTTCTCACATTCTAAAGAGCCAACACCAAGGGTAGTTTTTTTCCCTGAACTTGGATAGAATTTCTTTTGTTACAGATAGGGTCAATGACTCAGCAAAATGGAACAGGTCTACTATAGTTTAAATTGGTAATGCTATTCTAGAAGTGCTTTATTGTTTAACCATGGCACTACCCAGTCCAAAAGGCAAATTACCCAATTTATATAAATACATAAAACTTCAAAAAGGAATTTCAGAACACAACCTTTGACTTGGACGACATTATGTTCTGTTCTGTGAGCTAATCTGAGCCAAAACGGTTTATCACCTAGCTCACTCTACATCCACACTGATTGGTGGTCCATAGTGGCTTTTTGGGTCCCCAGGATAAGAGTCAGTTCAGAGCCAGAGTCCAGGATCCCTGAGAACTCTGGGTATTTACCTTTCCCCAGTGCATATACAGCTGGCCTGATAAATGACTGTAGGTTCCTTTGGGTATGGCTAAAAGTTCACAGTCTGCATTTTTGGCAGTGTAGTAGGGTTTTTCCTCAAAAGGTCTCTAGGACTGAGAAGTGGATGGCTACATTTGGTGATTTAAGGTTGTGCCACCATTCACCAGTCCTAGAGCGCCCCACTGTTTGCACCTTTGCACCAAGTGTGAGAAGGAGGAATAAAGAGCATGCTTAAACAAAACAAGCTTTAAGCATGAAAATTGGTGTTTCTGAAAAAACAATACTATATAAGTTCAAAGGTATATAATGTATTATAAAAGCTTAACAAATCCCAAACTCCGTGGGCTATAGTCACAGAAGGACAAATGCCTCCAAATTTCCCAGCTCTAAAATGCTGACTTCATCTCTACTCCAGAGTAGATTTTTTCATACCTAATGTAAATATTGACTTGTTTTTCTGTGTCACGGCTCTTGTTTATGAGTAATTTGTTTAATACTAGCTGCTGTGTTGGGGAGTTTATCATGAGGAAGGCCTGATTCATCTTTCTACCTGCTGGTCTGAATCAGTGGGTAGAGCCCTAAGACCTGGATTTGAATTCCAGACCAGCAGTTACTCTGGTACCTCAGACAACTTGTGTAAGTTCAGTTACCACCCAAACAGTGATTCCAGTCCTACCTGCCTCCCCAAGTGATTGTAATAGCAAATGAGAGAATTTAAAATATATGGTAAACTATAAAGCATAATACTCATGTGAGTATTGTATGTATAAATATAAGAAGAGTTTCCTCTAGATTTCCTTGAGAGTCATGGGAATGACATTTCTTGGGTTTTATGTGACTTTCTAAAATGACAGAAAACAAGGTTACAGTCTAAATAGTCTGTGATACCTTTTGGAATAGGAACCTTGTTTTGCATTTACTTAATTTCAGATATTAATGTAATATATTTATTGCTTGGCAAGTCACTGAGATAGTGCCTCTTTAAATGTAAGTGTAATTCTCATAATTAAAGTGTCATTTAATATTCTCCCATTATCCTCAAATTCTCAAATTTACTCTGTTGTCCAAATACAGAAGATAGAAGCCTAAATTCTAGTCATTGAGGCTTCTGATTTCTGGTTGGACATATAAAGAGCTGGAAATCATGACTTCTTCCATCATCACAACAGCAAAGCAGCTGAAAAACTCAGAATCAACAACTCTTCTTAGATCCACCAGAAAGTTGAGGTCACAAGGCAAACCAACACCCCAAAAGCTAGAGAGACCCGCTGATACAGACAGTCACAGCTTACTAGAAGAAGCAACTGCCTGCTGGATCAGCATCAGGTAAGAATATTTAAAGAATAATTGATTGATTGCTAGAGACTGACTATGTTCTAGTTTAAAAGATTGGAAACTGGAGGCCTAGCCATAGGGGTACTCTACTTTCCCTGCTTGCATAAGTTTAAAACTTCATGAGTTTTATTTTGAGGAGCCCCACCAGGTTCTCACTCTGAAGATGTAAGAAAGATCGCCTTATTCTTTATGATGGAGGGGAGAGGAAAACTAACCATTTTGAATCATGCCCAGAGAACTCTGTTCCCTTAAACAAAGGCCTACCTTCAAGGGAAACTATTTTACCAGAACTAACCAATATAGGGAAAGGGAAATACCCAACTCCATCTCCCACTAGCCTTCTTGTCTAATCTTAGAGGTGAGAAAAACATAGTAATGAGCTGATAGGTATTTTTAAAGGTTAGCTCAAAGGCACAGGCTCACTAAAAAACTAAAACCTAATCAGAGGACCATAACCTTCCCTCCTCCACCCCTCCCATCTTACTACCACACCAACAGGACTCCTTATAAAAACAAGGCATTACAGCTAAAAAAACCCACAAGGCTCAGCCTCATTTGAGGAATCTAGGGAAACCCACTCACAACAGAGGAGACAAAAATAACAATAGAGAAAATTGTAGCCTCTGACACCACAGGTACGACAAACAGTAAACACAGGCTAACATCTAGCCAGATAAACATAATACCTCACACTAGAAACCTACTTACCTCAGTTCCTTTCATCCAGTGCATCATGTCTAGCTTTCAACAAAAAATTACAAAGCATGCTGAGAGGCAAACACACAGAGTTTGATAATACAAGGCAAGCATCAGAATCAGACAGATATGGCAGGGATGTTGGTATGATGTTATCAGACCAGGAATTTTAAATATCTACAATAAATAGGGACTCTAATGGAAAAAGTGGATAACGTACATGAACTGATGGGTAATATAAACAAAGAAGTAACTAAGAACTGAAATTGTAGAAATCAAAAACACAGAAATGAATAATGCCTTTGATGGGCTCATAAATAGACTGGACATAGCCAAGGAAGGAATCTTTGAGGCTGAAGATATCAATAGAAACCAAACTGAAAAGCAAAGAGAAAAAAGACTGAAAAAGAAAGGAACAGAATATCCAAGAACTGTGGGACAATTACAAAAGGTGTATATATGTCTAATAGGAATATCAGCTGGAGAAGGAAGTGAAAGGAACAGGAGAAATATTTGAATAAAAATGGCTGAGAATTTTCCAGAATTATTGAAACACCAAATGACAGGTCTAGGAAGCTTACCAAGCAGAATAAATATCAAAAAATTTACACCTAGGCATATCACATTTAAACTTCAAAGTTTATGAGACTTCAAAGTTGATGAGAACTCAACAAAGAGCAACCAAATGGAGAGGAACTGACTCCTTTAATTTTTGTAACTCCAATAAAATAAATAAAAATTGATTTTCCCATTATTTCAGTGAATATTTCAGCAAAGACAAAGACAAAGACAAAATCTTGAAAGGGCACAGAGAATAAAAAATGCCTTACCTATAAAAGGAACAAGGATAAGAATTCCATAGGATGCCTCATCAGAAACCATGCAAGCAAAAGAGAATGGAGTGGAATAAGTGTAGCTCATTTCTATAGTACTAACCAAAAACAACAAAAGAAAACAAAAACAACATAACAATGAGAAGAGTGACACAACTGTGTGATTTAATTTTCATTTAAGATCCATTTAGGTAGGGATAGAGGTAAGGGGATTGGTTTCTTCAAACTACCCCTCTGCCTCTTCCAACTATCTCAACCGCCCTGTGCCTCTGGGCAACATTTGCTGAAATACTCACTGAAATAATGGACAAATCAATTTTTATTTATTTTATTGGAGTTAGACAAATTAAAGGAGTTAGTTCCTCTCCATTTGGTTGCTATTTGTTAAGTTCTCATCTTTGCCATGAGTACTGAGAACACAGTTTTATAAACAGTTTTCTAAAGCAAGGATCAGCAAACTATGGCCCCACGATTTGCTTTTGTAAATAAAGTTTTATTAGAACAGTTCATTTATGTATTGTGTATTGCTTATGAAGACTATTATTTGTTATGAATTGTATCATATATGTACCTGCTTTTATGCTACTTTTTTTGCTATACTTTCCTGCAAAGTTAGGTAGTTGCCACAGAAATCATTTGGCAAGGAAAACCTAAAATATTTACTGTCTGACCCTTTACAGAGAAAGTTTCCCCATCTCTTTTCCAGAGGAGGAAAGGGGATGCTAGCTGATGGAAAATGGCTCCCTCCCAGCTTCTGTTTCCACACTACTGTGTGCAATGTGTCAAACAAGATATGGAGAGACCTCCATATAATGGTGGTCTTAATGATGACACCTTTTTAATACTGACCTCTAACTATCTGAGAATAACTGATCTTTTCTTTCTAAAGGTTAAGCAGATCGTTGGGGTGATACCTATAATACTTGGATTTCCTCTCAGTAAGAAAGTGACCAACCTTCAAAATTCCTGCTTCTGTATAGTTTGTGGCCCAGTCATAAACAATTTATCATCTCCCATTCTAGCTAGTAGCTGCCTGGAATGCAGGTAAAGTGATAAAACACCTTACATTATCTCAGAGGGCTGTGTGTATGACTTTACAGATCAACACAAAGATTTATCATAAATTTACAATATCAGACATTGTACTTGATGTCAAGTACAAGATGAGCAAGACACAGTCATAGCCAGAGGCTAGTTAAATGTTTACCTTATAGAGAAACTTATTTCCTCATCACAGGAGTGAAGTTGGGCCACATCTTGGACCCTAATCAGATATCTATTTACTTCTGATAGAGTCTGAAATCAAAAACAAAATTAGATACATACATAAAGTTTTAGAAAATAAAACATCTCACTACTGCAGAACTGTTTTATATCCCAGAAGAGGTAAGTGTTTAGCAGAACTCACTTTGATCATAAAAAAGTGAGTTTTCATTGTTTATAAACCATACTTTCTTTGGAAAGACCACAGAATTGACAATGAAAACTACATTTGAGGATGTTGTCTAATTTTTTAAACTACTGAAATTGTTTTATTTATAAATGCTTTCCTAGGATGAAAAATGGGGTGAGAATGGGTAAGAAGGGCTCTGTCAAGGAAGCGAATGAATTGTTAAGAAATTAAGGAGCCAGGCTCTCTCTTGTACTGATCTAGCCATGGAGATGATCACTTGGTGTGAATAGTGATTCAGAGATAAAGTTCTGTGGACTGTGAATTCTAAGATTTTGGACTTTTTGTAATTCAGTCAACCTCACATTCCCCTTTCTCTACCAAAATGCGCAGATCTAAATTATAACCAAACAGTTCAACCTTGCTTCCCAAATTTGACCAAATAAAAATAACACTTCCAATCAGTTGATGCTTTTGTTCATATATTGAGCTCCTGCTTTATGCCAAATACTAGAAAAATACTGTAAATCCTAGCTCGTTATGTGACAGAGTTGACAGTCTTGTGAATAAAGGACTTCAATTAAATGTGATAGAGATGTTCAGGTGCTGCAGAATACCCAGGAAGGGGCAACTCATAGCTGAGAAAGGGGAAACTTTAATTTACAAGGAAGATGACTGATCTGGACTTTCAAAGTATGAGTAGGAGTTCATCCAGTGGAGTAGGAAAGGAAGCCAGTTTGAGAGAAGGAACAGCCTGGGCAAAGCACAAAGGTGTGAAAAGAGGCTGATGTTACTGGACAATTGTGAGTAGAGCTGCATGATTTGATCATAAGGTGGGCAAGGCAGTAAGAGAGGAGGTAGGGTGGGACCAGATGATACTCTGTATGTGACAGCTACCAGAGGACTTCTAAGATTTTGTTGAGAGATCCTGCACCTGGTACTATGTGCAGGGAGATAAAACAATGGAAGATAGGGCCCCTCTCCTCAAAGGGGGTGATGATCACAGTAGTTTTAAGCAAGGAGTCAGGAGTGCAGAAAAGCTGTGGGGTGGGATCAAGCCCACTAGAGCCTCTTCTCATACAGCACCCCGCAGACAGCAAGGCTGTGAAATGCAAGTGCTTGGCAGCACGTGGTACAGCAGGCCCCCACATCCAGCTGAGTGGGGATCTGTCTCCTTTGCCAATGACTTGAGGTCACATTCATGAGCATGAGATGCAGTGGGTACATCAGAACACGTACAGGACACCCGCAGATGGTTCTCCGTATGTCTGACAGCTGATCTTTCATGCCGGTGTTTTGCTTCATCTAGAAAACAAAGTTATTTAAGGCAAACTAAAACTGGAAAAGTTTTACACGTAAAAAGCAGATCAAAAATATTTTATGGCCTTTGATGTGGGGCTTGGTATTTTGATCAGCTATAATAAGAATCTCAGTTTCATGTACCCAAGTTTTAAAACAAAGAAGCAAGTGACAAGACTATATTGAAAAAATATCTTTAGGTCATAATGCATCAGCGGCTCGCATTCAGTCTGGATGCCCACGCAGAATGCACACCGCGGTGATCTTTTCAGAATGGCGCTGCTGTGCTCCAAGGTGCTGAATGCTCTCAGAGGGTGATGACGGTTGCTTACTTACTCAGGCACAAAACTTAATGCATTTAAACATTCTTTCAGAAACAAGGGATTTTACTTTTCTTGTGGTTACCTAGAAAAATCAATCCAAATACCCCATTCATCAAACTTTAATATTAATAAAGGTTTTTTGTACTTATACAGATATCTGAAAACATTCTGTCTCATGTTGTTTGGCTTAGAATAGATGCCCTCAGTGCTCAAAATCACTGAACCCAATGATTTCACATTAAAAGGATGAAAGACTTTGAAGACCACCACCAGAGGATGAGGTATTTCAGGATCTTTAAGTTAGAATACCACAAAAGCACTGTAACATTTTTAAAGGACACAGACTCTTATCAGCAACCAACCTGATCTATATAACCTTTATATTTTTTTATTTGGCCAATTGCAGTGGTCAAGTCCCCACGGTCAACATGTTCTGCAGGAGTGTGAAGCCTCAGAGCATAGAGAAGATTAATATATTCTTCAAATCTTCGGGATGGGTACAGAAGCAGCTCTGGAAGGCTGTAGGAAGCATAGAGAAGGGAACCGTGGTCTCTTTCTGAAGGCCAAGCAATGTCCTGACCTTGGGGTGCCCCAGCTAGGCTCTCCCTCACATCTTACCTCAGCATTTTGGTAACAATGGTCTTATCATGCCTCTTCAGGAAAGCACGGAATGCAGGTATCATTTCTCTGCACTGAAGGTGAGCATTATAGTGTCAAACTTTGCTCTTATATATAAGACAGTTCTAAAGCCTTCTGTTCCACCAGGCATGCGTGATCTGTGAAGCACTCAAAGCAAAAGGGCAACATCTACATCTAATCCAAGTATTGTTAGTTCTATTGGTGTTTACTAATACTTGGATAGTGTATAATTACACCATAAACCTACCCTATTCATTGCACTTACTTACTTAATCAGTATAGACAAACGAAAACAGACTTTGCAACCAGGTAGGCCTGGATTAGAATTCTAATTCCAATTATAATTTAGTCCTATAGAATTTTATGTGACCTTGTCAAGTTATTTAACTTCTCTGAGCTTTGGTTTTCTCATGAATGCCACTCCTAACTCTTGTGGTGTGTGTGGTAAGGGGGGAGGGGGCCCTAAAGTGCCTGTCATGTAGTAAATGTAATTTCCACATACTAAGATACTGTTAATGGTATTCACCTGTTAATACTGCTGTTAATCATGTTTTCCATAGTAACATTATAAAGTTGCTTCACTTAGTATCTGTTTTAAAATACATTCATTCATCACCATTAGAGCATCCTGAAGTTAACCTAATTTTTCTCATTATGCACATACATACCTAAAAGATGCCAGTAGTAATTTCTAGAAATCAAATATTCACTGATTGCAATAATATTAATACCTAAAATTTATTAACTACTTAAATACCCACCATATGCTAGTGAAATAATTATTATCCATAACTATAAGATTTTTGGTACCAATTTGTTTATGACAATATGTGACACTATGCTCCAATTCTTATCCTAAAGATCAGTTGTTTGAAATTGCCTTATCCAGGCAACTTTCACATCATCGAGTCGTCTGGCAGTGTTTAAATGCCCTAGGTTGTAGGAGGAGTACCACAAAGGGAGATGTCTGAGGCCAAGAATCACCCAGGGGCTCCCAGCCCCAGGTCTTCCCTCAGGGCCTCAGCGCAAACAGGTGGACGCAGCCAAAGCAGACATGGTTGACACCAGCAGAAGTGCACCACCAGGTTGCAAGGTAGCCTCTTTTATATTTTTGATACAAATCGAGGAGGGAAAAAAGAGGGACCTTATTGCCTTCAGAAGAGATCCAATAAGAGTAACAAATGATGTAGAATGGAGCTGACTATTCCTGCTCAGACTACATATGGCATAAGTCACAAAGAGAAAATTTGTTTATAGTGAACTCTTAAAGGAATATAAGATGAATTCTTTATTTCATAAGGAGATTTCAATCGAGTATCTTTATTCTAAGAAACATATGGATTATCATTCTTTTTCTCCAAAAGAGAGCTGAACTTGTCAAGGCCATGTAGACTCATGGCAGAGTGGAATCGGCACTCGTGGTCTTGCTTCTACCAATTTGTAAAACATTTTCTTGTAACAGCACAGGGTGTCTGGGACAGATGAAAGTCTGGCAGTTTGTAGGTTCAGGCCAGTCACCAGTTCCTGGCCCTGCTGTGTCAAGCACTGTGCTGGCTCCTAGTGACAGAAAGGTAAGTCAGGGTCCCCATCCTCAAAGAGTTCACAGCAAACAGGAGGAGGAGATCTAAAAGCTAAGAGTGGGGAAGAAGTCTTTCCTATCAGTTTAGTATTTTGGATTGCACACAAAACTTCTTTTCAAGCTCAGGTTTAATAAATGCCTGGACGTTAACTCAATCATTTACCTTGTCAATAGTTTTCAGAATAACAGGATAATTGTTGAAGAAATTGGTATATGTGTTCAGCTGGCTTCCAAACTTCATGAATATTTCTCCCACGCAGTGAGCTGGGCCCCATTCCTGTAGTCTGTTTCTCAGGTTATCTAGAAACTGCCTGCAATATGAGAAAAGCATGACCATGAAATTTTGGCAGTGATAACCTATAAACTTAAAAAATAGATAAGCTGTCATTAGTGCGGCCTGTTTTAGTTAAGTCATATATGGCAGGGCTTCTGTCAAATACTTTTGCTTGACACAGAGCAGTGCAGACTTGACAGGAGGAGGTGGGAAGTGAGGAAGCAGGTCACACTGGGTGGAATCCCTCCTCATCTTAATTCCTTGAGTCAGAACCCCAGACCAGCCTCCATTGGGCTGTCGAGGCTTGTCCTATTTCCACATCACCAGCCGTGCTGGTGGGTGAAGTTTCCTTCCAGTTCTTAGAGGAGAGTGCTCAGTTCATGTCAATGCCATAACCCTCATGCAGCCCACTTCCTGTGCATCTAAGAGTATCCTTCAGCCATCACAGACCTTGAAAACGAAGGTCTTTCAACCTCTTCATGCATAGGAGCTGGGGCCCACTGAGGATATGAAACTTGTTCCAAGTTACCTAGAGAGTTCCTGGCAGAGAAGCACAAGCTCAGTTTGTCTTACTTTACCACAGGTGCAAGCGATCACTTTTCTCTTTCAACTGTTACGTACTCAAAACATAAACTGTTACCAAGCTGACCCCCAGAAGTGAGTTTTCTAAGTATCCTAGTGATTTAATTCCATTAAATTCTTAGCTTCCTTTCCCATTGCTCAACTAAACATAGCTGATTAGAGCGGCCCCATACAGCTCTCCTTCCTGTTGTCTTTTGCATGAACAATATATTGAGTACAGAATCCCCAGGCACTGAACTCCACCTCTTGTACCATGGCTCTGAAGTGAGGCGGGCCTAAGTCCCTGGGAATCATTGCTATTGATTGCAGACCAGTGGCAAGAATCCTCTCCCTTTTGTCAGATGGTCAGACACCCCAAGAAGGGCAAAGAACGACTGAGTCTATGTACAGCTTTTGAAGCAGTTAAGTTTGGGCTCCTCCCACTGCATAATGAATATTTCAAAAATACACATTCAGAGTTTACCTGTTGAGACCTAAAATCCTCAGAATATCAGAGAAAATGATCTGGATATTTGCAGCGCTCAGAATTGCTCTATTTGATGACAATGCTGCTTTCAGTGGCATTACATAAACATCTCTCACAGTCTCCAGTATCTGCACATATTTTCTCTCGCTCTGTAAGAGCTCCCTGACAACTCTAGTTCTCTTTTCGGCTGAGTCCATCTGGAGCTTTCTCTCCTGCAGAAAAGCATTAAGAACTCATAGGGAAAGCACAATGACTCTTTCCAGGCTTCTAGCCTCAAAAAGCCTCAAGACAAAGGAGACAGAGAAATGGAAAGCCTGAGCGGCCATGCGGCCCTGGGGGATTCCCGTCTCATTTGTGATGTGCAGGATCGATGGGAAGCTTGAGAAGTGACTATGGCTTATGCCCAGTACCGTCCAACGGCCCCTCACATCAGGCCAGCCTAACTTCATGGTAGAGATGGGATTTTTAATCTTGGATCCTGAGGAGGGTGGACTGACTGAGATTTGATTTGTATCCATCTATCCATCCAAATGCGTGTTCAGTGTCATGTGCTAGTTGCTGGCTATACAATGAGAAGACACAGAGTCTTGTCTTCATGGAAGTGACAGTCTAGTGAGGAAGCATTTGGGTTGTCTGCTCTTGTTTGTTTTCCTATTTCTTGTTCCCAGTAGTGTCTTATTGTTTATCCTGCAGACAGAAGAACTGAAATGGGTGAGCTCTGTCACTATCAGTTAATTTCCTTCTCACTAGCATATTATGAAACAAACTCATGTTCTTCTTTCGGTATTTAGGAAAAAGTACCTAACTTGGGAACTGTGATCCCATCTCTCTTTAGTTGCTAGGTTGCCAGATACTCTATGTTTACTATATTTCAAAGTCCTGTTTTATTTTTTTTAATGTAAAGGGCTAAAGGGTACTTTTTCTTTTATCTGTACTTTTCAAAAGTTCTAAAATGAGTATCTTTACAATAGAATACAATTGTAATTTTTAATATATTAAAATTAATAATATATTAAAATTTTTATAAATTTAATGATCTTATATGTGAGCCCATTAATAGTCTATCAATATTTTCAGAATATAATTTCCTCTCTTCACTCCAGCCCTAAGTATGCCTCATACTGCCCCAAATAAAATATAGCAATACTAAGGAATGCCATGTGACCTTCACCCAAAATACATCAACTAAAATTAAAATGTAAAAGTAATTTAAGAAAAAATCAGAGAACTCTGTGTAAATTACTATAAATACATTGTTCTTGGTTAACTTTTACTTTCAAAACACATGCTCTGTATATAATGCCTATTTAGACATATCTAATGAATTAAAAAATGCATCTGTATCCCACTTGGCAGTTGGCTTGAATCCATATTATATTTTTATGTGCATTTCCATTTAAAAAAATATTGGAATTATCCAACATTTATAATTATAAGATTGTCAGAACTTTTGTTGTCATCTTGAAACCATCGTCAGGTATTATTACCAACAGTCAGATGAGATGCTATCACATTCACTGCACTATGTAGACACCCTCTTCCATGGTGATTCCCAAGGATGGCCTGGAGATTCACTGGGGATGACTGAGCACCATGCCTGTGCGGCCCACAGCCTGCATTGGCCCAGGGCACTGTGGAGCTGGGAAAGAACTGTGGAGCTGTGCTCGGGGCACTAGGCATTTCTTTTCTGTACGACCCTTTCTAAGTGGAAACACAGAGTCCTAAAAGTTATATTGTTGTACTCAACATTTGAAGATATACCATAGTTAGTGGGTCAGTTAGAAACTGTGAGCCTTCATGTTCATCTGTCATTTCTTTAAATGCCATCCTAGTGTTATATTAGAAAATCGTGGACTAGCATAGAGATGGCTTTTGCACCCAAAATGCTATACCTCCATCCTTCTGGCTCAACCTTTTTTCAGACCAAGACTTATTCAAAAGAAAAATCTACCAGCTGGATTCCCCCAAGTTACATTTGTCTCCCCCTCCCCCCACCCCACCAAGGGAAACATTCAAGAAAAACAGAACTCACCAGTATAAAGGATGAAGTTTTTTTGTTTTTTGTTTTTTTGGTCAGGGGCAAAACAAATGGAAAATTCTTATTGTGTAATAATTGGCTTACCAGCTTAACCAGGACCTCAAAATTTGGGTCATTTTTGCTGAGACTTGATTTTTTGTCCTGAGGATTGTCTTCTATAACATTTCCTTCCTGAGGATTAAATGCAGAGACTTGATTATTTGGAGGCCTGCCTTGGACGTCTGAATGCCCAGTCAGTGCTGTGCCCACAGGAGGCCCTCCGGTACTCTCTGCCGTCGGCACTGACCAGTGTTCCCGAGACGCAGTGAGTGCAGTGCTTGACAAGTTTGATGCCAAACAAAATTAAGTTTTATGTTTAAAAGAAAAATAACCATTTACTTCTTAGGAACTACCTTGTACTTGCGGAACCAAATTGAGTCAGCTCCCTTTTTCCCGGGAGCCAGGGGAGGGTCCCTGCCATTCAGCAGCTTCTCACGATTTGAGGGATCCCACACATCCCTGGGAAAGGGGCCTCTGCCTCAGCTCTGCTCTCACTCATGGCTGAGGGCAAACAGATTCTCTTACCTTAGAGATTCCAGAATTAAAAGCCCACAGCACTTCATAAAATCACTCCTTTTTTCACCCAATGAAAATACATCAGAAATAATTCACATGACCCTTCTAGACCTGTCTGCTTCCACATTTAAATAGGACTTATTGTTTCTTCATTTTACCTGTTAATTGTTCTTGTGGCTTCCATATAAATTAATGCATTAAACAAATAATAACAACAGGCCCCTCCAGTGCTGCCTGCAGCATTCTAGAGTCTACTTGAGCAATGAAAAATGGTCCCAGGTTTGTGCAGAGAGCTAAGGATGATGAGTGGTCATTATGGCTGTTTTTTCCTACTCAAAGGTAAAACTGCCCTTGGCAACCCCTTGATATCTAGGGGTGAGAGTGAAAGAGAAACATCAATTTGTAAGACTCTTTTTGCCTTACTCTACTCACACAGAAATGGATTTTTATTTTGTGTCTGCAGCCACTCCTTAGAGCTGCCTGAAGCCTTTGCATAAGAGCCCCAGTTCCTGAACTGCAGTCAGCCAGCATTCTCCCTGGTCTGCAGGAGGTCCCACCTGAGCCTGAGAGTCCAAGAATGAAACTGTCTTTGGGGGGAAATGCTTCAAATTGCCATTCTTTTTGGTGTCAGAGGTTCCAGAGATGGTCTCATCAGTAATAAGGTCTTTTCAAGGTGTAAACTTAACATTTCAGAGGAGGAAGCACTTTGGGTCCCTTTTGCTTTCTTCAAGTTTACTTGCTTCAAAGAGGGGCATTTCTGGAGACTGTCTGTCCAGGACTGGGGACACACACATATATATGTTGGGGAGGAGTTCGGTTCAGAGATGCAGGGAAGTCAGA
Organism: Smutsia gigantea; assembly: GCA_032199065.1. Taxonomy (NCBI): domain Eukaryota; kingdom Metazoa; phylum Chordata; class Mammalia; order Pholidota; family Manidae; genus Smutsia; species Smutsia gigantea. The sequence continues at coordinate 73,251 of JAVSCE010007230.1, forward strand.
GAATAAGGTGAGGAAGGAATTCATTACAGTGAGGGTACCAGGGAGTGGCAGCTGCCTCACAGGCAGCAGAAAGTAAGGAAGAACAGAGGAAGGAAAAGAAAACTCACTGAACTCCCAATCGACATAGGGCAGATCCATTCCAATTCCTAAAGCCAGGGTCACCCGGCGTCCATTGTCTGCTTGTATCTGTGTGGTGTGGGAACTGAGTCCCTACCACCCCAGGATTTAGGGGAGCCACAGAGCACTGGATGGAGTGAGATTATGTTCTGAGAACTTCCCAAAGGCAGAGAAAGGAGATTTTCAGGCAGGCTACTAAAGAGCACGATCGTACAGCTGCAGTTCCATCCGGGTCACCCAGGCGACAGAAACTTGCAAGCCCAGATCAGGGCTCTCAGCAGCCCCTCCCTACTTATCTGGAGTAGAACAGAGACAGAGTGAAGACCTGTGCTTAGGTCTGGAGAACAGAATGAAATAGCGAAGTAACAAAGACACTTAAACCACTGGAAGACCACAGAGACAAAATGTGGTAAATTGAGCAGTGAGAAGTTTTTATTTAAGGCAAAGGGTGCACACTTGAAGAAAGGGGAGTGCAGACAACCTCAGAGAAGAGGTGCCCCTAAGGTTTAGGGTCTGGGGTTTTATATGGCTTTTGGGTAAGGGTCAGCATAAGGCATCATGTATACAGATGATTTATAATTCCTTTGAAGTGTGTCTTAAGAGTAGGGTTATTTAGGTGACTATGTTGGTTTGGACTTCAGCATTCTTTGGCCACGTAGGTTTGTTTTCACTTCTGAGATCTGTTTCCTGCCCTGGTTACAAAGTTACTTGATTAAGAGGCTGGAAGAAGAGGAAGAATGGCATATAAATTAAGTTAAGGAATAAGCTGGGCCTTTTTTGCAGGCTAAGTAGATTTTACAATGGCATGATCTAATTGGTACAGTGAAGACATGGATTGTGCTAGGATACTTTTATCTGGGGAATATTGGGACATTCCAAGTTGTTCCTGGCCTTTGGAACTTCAGCTGATTAACTCATTAACTCTGTAAATCCTTTCTGGCTCTCTGGTTTTATCTGGTTAACTCTTTGAATCCCTTTTAGTGGGCTCCACTGGCCTTATTCTCCCTCCACTTGCTCATATCTATTTTTCTGCCTGACATATACACACACACAGCCATCCAATTGGTTCTGTTTTCTGGCAAGCCCTGACTAATATATGGTCCATGACAGTTTCCTGAAAAGATAGATTTAGGAGTGGGGCATCAGAGAACAGGGCTCTGACCTACAAAGGGCTTAGATGTCCCTGGAAATGTGTATTTAAGAGTCTTTTTGGGGTGAATGCTAGTAGCTGGGAAGAATAAGGCCCCTTGGGGTGGTGGGTTTAAGCTCAGGGACATGCTCTGGACACAGAAGAGGGGTAGGTCTGAACGACAGGCCTTTCATCTTGCTGAGCAGGTTTGGCGTGGCTTGGCAGCAGGGAAGCTGCCACCTACGGTTCTCGTCTGCCCTTCCTGCGCTGTGCTCTCCTCTGAAGTCCAGAATATCAGGTTAACAGGGCAACAAGTACTTTTCTTTCTAGGGGAATTCTATTCCTACTAACCATTTCTGGTGAGATTGTAGTGGGGCTGATAACCCAAGCCTTTGATCATCAAAGATACTGATTTTTCTATGGGAATTAATGGTTCTAAGGTGACATTTTCCTAGAAATCAGCTCTCTGAATCACAGTGCAATTTACGGTGTCTCATAAACCTGATCATTTCACTTAACCAAAAATGTATGGATTCTGAACATAGTACTGACAAAATTATTCTTTTTTGCCTGAAGAACTAGCTTCAACCCCACTTTTTTTTTCTTCTATGAATTTGAATCTTAATTAAGAAAAGAGGAACCATTCTTAGTTTGACAAAAAGTGTCCTGGGCTGCAAATGAAAAAAAAAAAATTCCCTTTAGGTTATCTCAGGACTCAGCTGAGTAAGTGACAACCCTTACCCAGAAACCAATGTTACTCTAGTCAGTATGGTGCAGCTTATGTTTTTGAGTGGCTTAAATGTCACTCATATTATGGAACTACAAACAGCCTGGCTATATAACAATCCATGCAAGTAGTTCTTAGGAGAAGCTGAAACTTTCTAGGCAGACTTATTATTATTGTTTATTAATTTCTTAACCACATGTATCTAACTCTATGGTGAAAAAAAGGTATAAAAATGCAGCAGTAACTTTACCTTCATGAATAAACTTAATGTTGTCTCTGGGTCACATTTTGTCAGGATCACATTTCCTTGAACATCTTTGCTGTTTTTACTACATTTCTGTAGCAGAAAATATGACAAAAATTCCAGAGGTTTGTCCTGAAAAATCCAGCCCCCCCAAAAAAGAATTCCTATTTAACATATTCATCTGAAATATAGGTCAATAAAAGTGCAACAGAAAAGAGAACACAATTTTAATAGAGCTTAAATCTTTCTTACTGATTAATTTAAAAGTCCAGAAAACAGAGGAACTATTATTTGGCTAAAGTCAGTAAATGGGACTTTCTAATTAGACTTGGTTCTTTTACTGTCACAATCATGTTAGGATTTCAGGGTCTTAATGGAGCCTCTCAAGATCTTCAGAACCAAAGTGGCCCACACCAGCCTCTTGGCTAGATGAGGAAAGGGGACAGCAGGACTTTCCACAAGAAGTCCTGGGAGACAGGCTACAGCAGTGGAAGTACTGGGAAAAGAGCCCTAAGGAGCTCCCAAATTTGGCACCCTCTTAGGTTATAGGTTTGAGCACCATCAAAATTATATCACTCAAGATAATTTTCAAGTAGTTAGGTGGCAATAAGTATACTGAACCTACACCAAACACATTTACTAATATTTTGGTGTTTAAGGAGACAGTTCAGGATCCTTCAAGGCCTTAGGGCCATTCTTGTGAATATCCTTGGTTGTTTTATCAGCAAAGCTCACCAGGGCCTTTGCTCACGGCTGCCTGACTGTTCGCTAGGGTGCTGAGGAGCTGAGTCTTCAGAGAAGACAAATCATGGCTAACTACAGCTTTTCAGACTCCACACTGGACTAGCCCTGGAGATGTCTGCTGCTTACCCGGAAGCCAAGTTGAAACCAGAGCAGACATGCGATAGATAAAGAGAGCATACATATGCAAAGACCATGTTAAATTTACCCACGAAGAAGAATGGCTACAGTGCAAGAGAAGGATTTGCGAATCTTCTCTTGGAAACTCAAGACCTTGTACAGCATCAGGTATGTTAACATCATCCCCACCCCTAAGCTAGTCTCAACTCCCCAGAACCAAGAGCTGCATGTTTCATATTCCCAAAGCCTTCTTGTCTTAGGCAAGGGTGTGCTCTGTACATTGACTCGCCTCATTGTTTCCTGATGTGTGGACTGACTTTTCTAGGAGAATATCCAAATTTCTGTTCTTTTGTGTTCTCTTTCTCTTCCTGTCTCATCTAGCTTTCTTCTCCCATTATCATTTTATATTTGGTTTCACACTTTCTCAGCTTTTCTGCCATACTTTTAATTGTTTAAACTGTTGAGTAATGTTTATGTGAAATATAAAGCCACTAACATGTTTTTTAAAGAAGTCACTTCTGATTGAAATTAATCACAAGACAGAAAACAATATGCAGTGTAATGAACTTTTAAGTAACCTAGGAGAGTTTTCTATTTGTCTATTGTATGTACCTTACACATCTTGAGGCCAGAATCTCTCAGGGGATGTTTTTACAAACTAATATCATTTCTCAGAGGAATTATGCCCCCAAAGGGACAAACTGGTAAATAAATAAGTAAATGCAAACTAAGAATGTATTTAAGTGTTGGGGTTTTTGTAGTTTGTTTTCTTCAAAGAAACACTTACAGAATTTTCCTTTGAAAGCTCTGTCAATCCATCTGCCAGAGCTTGTACAATTTCTTGGTTATTCAGAATGTTAGCCATACTCATGGTGTCAAATGCAAACTGCCCTGTAAAGATATGGCCATATGCCTTGTGATTGATTCAGGTAAGTGATATGATCAAGAAGAAAACAACTCAGTTCTCATAGTTGCTTTTTAGTGGATAAAAATGGAAAAAATAAGAATAAAAATTATATTATACCATGAGGATTATCTACCCTAATAAAACAAAAAGTGAGCAAAAGCAACTGAATGTGTAGCACATAAAAAAAGTACCCAGCCTGGTAAAGCTGATAGTGAGTGGAATCTACATATTGGACAACAAAGTAAGAACATGGGAAAGTGAACCTTATAAATTTAAATTTTAGATTTTCAATCCTACCAAAAATTCCCCCATACTCCCCTTTGGGAGGAATTTATGTATTGAGCATATACATAAATAATATTTTTGTATTTATATATATAGATAGATAGATATACACAAATATAAATATGTATATAAACATTTATGTGTGCATGAATATGTAAATATTTAATACTTAATATTTAAATACTTGGGTATTTAAAAATTTACTAATTACTTAACACTTAAATACCTAAATATTTATGTATACATAATATGTAAATACAAATACATAAATATTTTAAGTCTATGGGAAATAAGATACAAACATACTTGTACAGACACATCTTTCACATTTTAAAAATATTTTGAACATACATTTACATGAAAATAATTTTATTCCATTTGACTTCTCATTACTTCCAAATATCATGAAAAAATATTTCTATCTTGAAAAAGCTAATCTTTCCATTAATCTTCCTAGTCCTTAATGTCTATGAAAGAAACAGGAGAAGTAATTTTCCCCTGTTTATAGCCTCATAATTATTTTTAACTGTTGGTTGAACATCTACTAAATGGTAGAGTGGGTAGTACATAAAACCAAGGAGACAGACCGCTCTTTGGAAGGCACTGATGTAAAGAGATGTAGGACATATATTGACATAAAATATCTTTATGCATATAGTGTGTTACAGCTCTTGTGTTGACAGAAACTGTGTCAATAGGTGTTAAATAAGGAGTGGGCCAGGGAAAGGAAGAGGAAGTAAGGCATAGATGAATAATGACTTGATTTAGAGGCTGTTTTACTCAGATGGGAAGAGTTAGGGGAAAACTGAACAGCTAGTTAAAGATTAGGGGTGGGGGTGGTGTATTCATTCACCCAGATGGTAAAAACAAACAAACTTCACTTTACAGAATGAACTGATTTAGGTGAAGATCCACTTGACACAGGAAATTGTTTCCAAAAGACTCTATTGTGATGATTTGATATTGAATATGGAGTGTCGATGGGAAAATAAATTCAGTGATGTTCAATATGCTTAGCAGAGGAGCCCATCACCACATCAAATATTTTAGATAGAAAATAAATAGAATACAACTGTAGAACAATTTAAGTAATGGGTGCTGTGGTCTAAGAGGTGCTTAACTTAGAGCACACTGTAGTGGGAGAAGGGCAGAGCTCCTGGCTTAGCAAACACTTAGCGAATTTCGTCTAGGTAAATAATTGACTGGTATCAACTAGTAAGCAGGTAAAATTTGAATATGAACTAGCATCAGCATTTTGAAGATTAATATATTTGGCTTTAGGGATAGTCATTATATTGGAAAGAAGATTTGAAAAACAAAAGGAATAAAGTTTTACTGAAGAAGTTTAAGAGTCAACTTTTCCTTGAGCCATTCCTCAACTTATATTCACTCTGGATATGGAAAAAACTTCATACACAACTTGCAGCAGAAGTAGCAGGAGTTCTTACCTATCATCCTGCCACTGATGTTCTTCTTCAGCTCCTTGAAGAGAGGACTTAACTGTTTCCTTACTGATTTCAAGGTTTCTTCCAAGAAGTCCGCGAGGCTGGACCATGTCTGCAGCTTTGATTCGCTGAAGTAGATGGAAGGGGGAGGCTTTTCCTGGTCTTGTCCCAGCCAGTCACTAAGAACTGACATTATTTTCTCCTTTTATTATTGCAGATGAGCTCAGATGAAAGAACTCTTTTTGTTTACAACAAAAAACTTTGTTGGATTCCTAGCAGGCTTATTATCCTTTCTCATTAGAAGCCTAAGATAAACATGCACAGTCTGTTTCCAAAGGTAAAATGAGAAACTCAAAATGGACACAATGAATAATTTCAAATGCCTATCTATTCTTTAATAGATAAAATTAACATATTATATTTGAAATAAAAAATAATTGCTTGATTTGTACATTGGGAAGCAGAATAGGCCTCTAAGTAAGAATATACTGCTGCTTCTTTATGAAATATGAGCAAACCCCACCCTGCCTGGTTTCCCCAGAAACCATCCAAAGTCATCCTGGTCATAGCCAAACCTGTATCTTTCTTACATCGTATCAGGCTGCTCTCCCTCTCTTTCCAAATATCTCTACATGACTGTAGTGGGTGTGTGAGTACTCTCCTTGAAAAGCAAATACTGAATGATATCGTGGCATGTTAAAGTTGATTTCCTGTCCTGAATAGACAGCCTTGATTCTGCTCCACCCATTTTTATTGATGAACATGTTAACACCTTTATAATGTTCTTACAGAAGGAGACTAAGAAGAAGGGACGGAAGGGGAGGATGAACAGGAGGAAGAGGGCACAGAGGAGGAGAAAACTGAGAAAATGTGTTCCATAAACAACAGGGTCTGGTCCCTGCTATGCTCTGCTAGGCTGATTCCTCGCTCCACAAGGCCAAATATGCTCTCATTTGGTTATGTTGCTATATAAAGCAAAATTAACAAGTGAATTCTGCTGAAAAACTATATTAGGCCAATGTGCTTTTTGTTGTAACTGCATGGAATCTTTTCTCTTACAAGTTTCCTGGTCATGCCAGCTTTCCCCAGTCTTGAAGACCATTGGCATTTGGGTTTAGAGGGATAGTAATTTATATAGTTTCTACATCATACCAAGCCCCATTTGATAGGAGGCAAGGGGCTTTTAAAGGGGAAAGTGATTAGCATTACTGTAGCACAGCAATTTGGTTCCCTTGTTGGTTAGCTAATGTTATATTTTGAGCCAATATTTGCAGCTTTAGTATCTAAATAAAACTTTGCTTTCAGGTATATTTTATCTTTGCTTTTCCTCTCAAATAATGCAACTGAAAGGAGCCTGGGCAAGCCCCTTCACGATCTTTTTATAGTTGCAAATCATTTTTCCAAATGAAACCAGGTTGATTATATTTCACTAAGAAAAATATTTCACTAAGAAAAATTATTTGTGCTTATTACTTCTCTAGATCAGCAACTCTACATCTTTAACTGTTAAAGATGATATTACAACAGTTTTTGCAGATGATAGTTTGAAGCAAATATTTGCAATAAATAACCCTCTAAGCAAATGACGAGTGATGTGAAATGACAGTTTAGGAAGTGACAGAATTCCTTCAGAGAAGGAATGGAAGGCAGTAACTGACATCAGGCAGAACCAGTATCTGTGCTTTTGGTGATCCTGGAGTTGGTGGGCGTTATCGGGCACTGTGGTCAGCCCCATATTCACTTACTGTGTTGGTAACAGCCAGTTGCAATCCCAGTGGGGGCAGTAAATAACGTGCCAGTTAGTTGAGACAGCTGAGAAAGAACTTCTGTTCCTGCCTCTGTACAGTCAGAAATACTTTCATTAGTTTACACACAGATTTTGACACGGAACAGTTAGGTGGTACTTAAGAGTACTAATAATGTGGCCAAGAAAGTCCGCTAGGAGCTCTCATTTTCAATTCAAATCCCTTATGGAACAGTCCATAAACACTTTACAGCTTCCCCACCCTACCAGGTGTTGAAGTCCAAACAATTTGTAGGGACTAAACAGCAGGGTGGAGAAAAAGGGCATGAACTTTGACCTGGTGCTTATTTTCAAATTGTAATAGGTCAAAGCAGAGAAAAGTACATATATGTTCTAAAATAGTCTGGGTTTTCTAAAAATGTCTCATTGTAAGAGGATAGACTTAAAACTGTCAAATACAATGATCAAAATTTGGCATGGCATTAATTTCACCTCTTCTTCAGTGATGCAGCAAAAAGATTGGATTTTTGAATTCAACATATAGATTGAATTACTTCAAATGAAACTGATACATTGAGATTTTAATTCTGTTAGCCCAAGAATAATTACTCCAAATTGCTTCAGTTGCTTGGAATTAGATGTCAGTGGCTGAAATATGTCTGTCACTAACTTGCATCTAATCTTTTAATTGACAAATAGGTCAATGAAATCAAATAGAGTCCGTAAGTGTACCTATACATTTATAGCCAATTGATCCCAACAAAGGGTCTTCACAAGGAATGGTCCTGGCACAATTAGATATCCATATGGGGAAAAAAAATAGCCTCAGTCCATACCATGAATATTATAAAAATAAATAAAATCGATCAGAAACCTAAATGTCAAACTTAAAACTATAAATAATTTAAAAGAATACATAAAAGACAATCTCTGAACTTTTGTTAGGTAAGGAGTTTTTAGATATGATGTCCAATCTATAAAAGAATAGATCTACAAAAGAAAAAAAAAAGGAAAAATTTTACTTCATCACAATTAAGAACTTTTCAAAACAGAAGTTCAGAAAAGTGAAAGATGAGCCATAGGCTGGGATTTAATATTTGCAAATCACTTTTCTGGGAAACATAGAGAGTCCTCAATAGGAAAATAACCTAATTTTAAAAAATAAAAGATTTGAGCAGACAGTTCACCAAGGAAGGCAAATGAATGGCAAATAAGCACATGAAAAGATGCTCAGTATCATTAGTCATTAGGAAAATGCAAGTTAAAACCACAATGCCATTCCACTGTATACCCATTTGAATGGCCAAAATTAAGGAGACTGACCATAGCAAGCATGGGATGTTGGACAAGTTTTCCATATGCCACTAGTGGAAATGTAAAATGGTACAACCAAGTCAGAAAATAGTTTAACCTGTTTTTAAAAAGTTAACATGTATCATATGACCAAGCCATTCCACACCTATGTATTTATATATGAGATATAAAGCATATATTCACAGCAACTTTATTTGTAAGAACCTGAAACAAAAGAACTCAAACATCAACACGTGAATGGATAAACAAGTTGTGATGTATCTGTACAATGCAATAATTGCCAGCACCAAAAAAGAATGAGTCACTGATACAAGCATTAAATGGATTAATCTAAAGTAATTCTTCTGAGGGAAAGAAGTCTGATAAAGAAGAATGTGCAATGTATGATTCCATTTATAGAAAATTCTGTAAAATGCAAACTAATATGTCATGAGAGAAAGTAGGTCAGCAGTTGTCTCCCATTGGGGGAAGAGAGAAGCAGGAGAGAAAAATTATAGATTGGCATGAGTAAACTTCTAAGGGTGATGAATTAATTATCTTTGTTTTATGGTTCACTTATGTCAAAATTTATCCAAATGTACATTTAAAATATGTGTACATTTTATTGTATGTCAATTTTACCTTAATAAAGCTATTCAAATATGTTTAAAATAATGCCCTCAAAAGGGAATTTTAGGCTTTTAGCTTATGAAGTAAATGGATGAATGAGGATAGTTTAACAGGAATGTTGGGGAAGGGGTAGGTTTGATGCTGGGGAAGCAATCAAGAATTTGTTTCAGATGTATTAACTTTGGGATGCCTATAAGACATGCAAATTAGATATTCAGATAAAGATATCAAGTAGGAGCTAAATGTGAGTGGGCTGCTAAAGATTTCAGAGCTGGAAGCGTGAATTCTAAAGCCTTAAGAATATAGATTAAATTTAGAGTCACCGGAATAGATGAGATGCTCTAGGGAGAGAGTGTAGTTGTAAAAAAAGAGAGAGCCCAGGATCAGGCCAAGGGCACACTGAAGGATCTTGCAAAGGAGACTGAGAAGAAGAGGCCACTAAGGTAGGAGGAGCACAAGGTGGGGGCAGGAGGGTATTAGGGAAACTGAGAGAAGGAGAGTTTCAAGGAGGAGTAGTCATCTGCATCCAGTGTCAAGGCAAGGTGAGATTGGAAAAGGGACCACTGGATTTGGGCACGTGGAAGTCACTTAGAGTCTTCCAAAAGCAATTTCAGTAGAGATAAGAGACTATTTGCAGGAGCTTGAGGAGCAAATGAGAGATGCAGAAGGTGGAGGCAGTCAGCATAGTCAAGGTGCTCCGAGTGTGGCCTATGATCAGCAGCAGCTCCTGGGAACTTGGTAGACGTGAAAATTCTCAGGCCTCATGTCAGACCTGTTAAGACAGAAATCCTGCAGGGACTCAGCAGTGTGCATTTTAACAAGCCTTCTAGGTGATTCAGATACACACTAGAGTTTGAGAAACACTGATACAGCCAATTCAAAAAGCAGTGAAAGGAAGTTTTTTCTCTCTCTCCCTCCCTCCCTCCCTCCCTCCTTTCCTCCTTTCCTTCCTTCTTCTCTCTCTCTCTCCTCCCAAGCCCCCTCTCAGATGGGGAGCTATTACAGGTGTTCCTGATTGGGTAGAAATGATTCAGTAAAGAGGACTGAGGCTACTGGAGAGAAGTTGAGTAGAGGAGTGAAGTCTTGAGAAGGTGACAGGTGGTGGGATACAGAGTCCAAGCGGAGTAGCTGATGTTTGAACTGAGCAGGGGCACTGCTTCTCTGTAACAGAAGGGAAGATGGATAATGAAGGTAAGAGGTGGAGTAGATGGTGGATTTGATGGTGGGAGGGAAATTAAGGAATTTTCTTAGGGAAGTCAACGGTGAGATCAACAGCTGAGAAAGAGAATTGTTCAAAGATTGACTAAAGACAACTTCCGGGAAGATGGCGGCGTGAGCAGGGCGGCAGAAATCTCCTCCCAAAACTATATATATATCTATGAAAATACAGCAAATACAACTATTCCTAAAAGACAGACGAGAATACACAGGAAAGCGCACAGCGCGCAGCTACACCTGAGAGGACACGGCACCCCACTAGGTGGTCTTAAAGAGCACAGCTGACATATGTGGCAACTACCAGCGACCACTTCCATAGCCATGAAAAGAGAGAAATATGGTCCAGACTAAGATCAACCAGACAACCCCAGAGAGGGAGCCTGAAGGGATGGAAATGCACAGTCTTCCTGAAAAAGAATTCAGAATAAAAGTCATAACCATGCTGATGGATCTACAGAGAAATGTGCAAGAGCTGAGGGAGGAAGTGAGGGAAGTGAGGAAAGACAATGCAGAAATCAGACAAGCAATTGAGGGGCTTAGCAGCAGACTGGATGAAATGCAAGAGACTGTTAATGGAATAGAAAGCAGAGAACAGTAATACAGAGAAGCTGAGGCAGAGAGAGATAAAAGGATTTTTAGGAATGAAAGAATATTAAGAGAACTGTGTGACCAATCCAAACAGAACAATATTCGCATTATAGGAGTACCAGAGGAAGAAGAGAGAGAAAAAGGGATAGAAAGTGTCTTTGAGGAAATAATTGCTGAAAACTTTCCCATGCTAGGGAAGGAAATAGTCTCACAGTCCACGGAAGCCCACAGATCTCCCAACACAAGGGACCCAAGGAAGACAACACCAAGACACATAATAATTAAGATGGCAAAGATCAAAGATAAAGACAGAGTATTAAAGGCAGCTAGAGAGAGAAAAAAGATCATCTGCAAAGGAAAACCCATCAGACTATCATCAGACTTCTCAACAGAAACCTTACAGGCCAGAAGAGAATGGCATGATATATTTAATGTAATGAAACAGAAGGGCCTCGAACCAAGAATATTGTATCCAACACAATTATCATTGAAATATGATGGAGGGATTAAACAATTTCCAGACAAAAGAAAGTTGAGACAGTTTGCCTCTCATAAACCACCACTACAGGATATCTTAAATGGACTGCTCTAGAGGGAAGCACCCCTAAGGCTAAAAAGATGTCACCAGAGAAAATGAAATCATAGCAAAGAAAGAAGACCATCCAAATACTAACTAAAGGCAAAGAATAGAACACCTAGTATATAAAGAATGGAGGAGGAAGAATAAGAAGGGAGAGACATAAAGAAACATCAGACTGTGTTTACAATAACTTAACAAGAAAGTTAAGTTAGATTGTTAGATAGTAAAGAAGCAACCCTTGAACCTTTGGTAACCACGAATCTAAAGCCAGCAATGGCAATAAGTACATATCTATCAATAATCACCCTAAATGTAAATGGACTGAATGCACCAATCAAAAGACACAGAGTAACAGAATGGATAAAAAAGCAAGACCCATATATATGCTGCTTACAAGAGACTCACCTCAAACCCAAAGATATACACAGACTAAAAGTGAAGGGATGGAAAAAGATATTTCATGCAAACAACAAAGAGAAAAAAGCAGGTGTTGTAGTACTTGTATCAGACAAAATAGACTTCAAAATGAAGAAAGCAGCAAAAGATAAAGAAGGACATTACATAATGATAAAGGGGTCAGTCCAACAACAAGATATAACCATTATAAACATATATGCACCCAACACAGGAGCGCCAGCATATGTGAAACAAATACTAACAGAATTAAAGGAGGAAATAGACAGCAATGCATTCATTTTAAGAGACTTCAACACACTACTCACTCCAAAGGACAGATCAACCAGACAGAGAATAAGTAAAGACACAGAGGCACTGAACAACACACTAGAACAGATGGACCTAACAGACATCTACAGAACTCTACACCCAAAAGCAACAGGATACACATTTTTCTCAAGTGCACATGGAACATTTTCCAGAATAGACCACATACTAGGCCACCAAAAGAACCTCAGTAAATTCAAAAATATTGAAATCCTACCAACCAACTTCTCAGATCACAAAGGTATAAAACTAGAAATAAATTTTAGAAGGAAACCAAAAAGGCTCATAAATACATGGAGACTTAACAACATTCTCCTAATTAATCAATGGGTTAACGACCAAATCAAAACAAAAATCAAAGAATATACGGAGACTAATGACAACAAAAACACAAAGCCACAACTTCTGTGGGACACAGCAAAGGCAGTTCTAAGAGGAAAGTATATTGCAATCCCGGCCTATTTAAAGAAGGAAGAACATTCCCAAATGAATAGTCTAAAGACACAATTACTGAACTTGGAAAAAGAAGAACAAATGAGGCCCAAAGTCACCAGAAGGAGGGACATAATAAAGATCAGAGAAGAAATAAATAAAATTGAGAAGAATAAAACAATAGAAAAAATGAATGAAACCAAGAGCTGTTTCTTTGAAAAAATAAACAAAATAGATAAACCCCTAGCCAGACTTATTAGAAAAAGCGAATCTACACACATAAAAAGAATCAGAAATAAGAAAGGAAAAATAACAACGGACCCCACAGAAATACAAAGAATTATAAGAGAATATTATGAGAATCTATATGCTAACAAGTTGGAAAACATAGAAGAAATGGGCAACTTCTTAGAAAAATACAACCTCCCAAGACTGACCAAGCAAGAAACAGAAAAACTAAACAGACCAATCACCAGCAATGAAATTGAAGTGGTAATCAAGAAACTACCCAAGAACAAAACTCCCGGACCAGATGGACTCACCTCTGAATTCTACCAGACATAGAAGAAATAACACCCATTCTCCTTAAGGTTTTCCAAAAAATAGAGGAGGAGGGAATACTTCCAAATTCATTCTATGAAGCCAGCATCACTCTAATACCAAAACCAGGCAAAGACCTCACCAAAAAAGAAAATTACAGACCAATATCCCTGATGAACGTAGATGCAAAAATACTCAACAAAATATTAGCAAACCGAATTCAAAAATACATCAAGAGGATCATACACCATGATCAAGTGGGATTCATCCCATGGATGCAAGGATGGTACAACATTCGAAAATCCATCGACATCATCCACCACATCAACAAAAAGAAGAACAAAAAGCACATGATCATCTCCATAGATGCTGAAAAAGCATTTGACAAAATTCAGCATCCATTCCTGATTAAAACTCTCAACAAAATGGGTATAGAGGGCAAGTACCTCAACATCATAAAGACCATATATGACAAACCCACAGCTAACATCATACTTAACGGCAAGAAGCTGAAAGCTTTTCATCTAAGATCGGGAACAAGACAGGGACTCCTACTCTCTCCACTGTTATTCAACATAGTACTGGAGATCCTAGCCACGGCAATCAGACAAAACAAAGACATAGAAGACATCCAGATTGGTAAAGAAGAAGTCAAGTTGTCACTATTTGCAGATGACATGATACTGTACATAAAAAACCCTAAAGACTCTACTCCAAAACTACTAGAACTAATATCTGAATTCAGCAAAGTTGCAGGATACAAAATTAACACACAGAAATCTGTTGCTTTCCTATACACCAACGATGAACTAATAGAAAGAGAAATCAGAAAAACAATTCCATTCACAATTGCATCAAAAAGAATAAAATACCTAGGAATAAACCTAATGAAGGAAGTGTAAGACCTGTACTCTGAAAACTACAAGACACTCCTAAGAGAAATTAAAGAGGACACTAACAAATGGAAATGCATGCCATGCTCTTGGCTAGAAAGAATAAATATTGTCAAAATGGCTATACTACCTAAAGCAATCTACAGATTCAACACAATCCCTATCAAACTACCAACAGCTTTCTTCAATGAACTCGAACAAATAATTCTAAAATTCATATGGAACCACAAAAGACCCCGAATTGCCAAAGCAATCCTGAGAAGGAGGAATAAAATGGGGAATTACGCTCCCTGACTTCAAGCTCTACTACAAAGCCACAGTAATCAAGACAATTTGGTATTCGCAGAAAAACAGACCCACAGACCAGTGGAACAGAATAGAAAATCCAAACATTAACCCAAACATATACAGTCAATTAATATTTGATAAAGGAGCCTTGGATATACAATGGGGAAATGACAGCCTCTTCAGCAGCTGGTGTTGGAAAAACTCGACAGCTACATGTAAGAGAATGAAACTGGGTTACTGTCTAACCACATACACAAAAGTAAACTCAAAATGGATCAAAGACCTGAATGTAAGTCATGAAACCATAAAACTCTTAGAAAAAAACATAGGCAAAAATTTCTTGCACATAAACATGAGCGACTTCTTTATGAACATATCTCCCTGAGCAAGGGTAACAAAAGCAAAAATGAACAAGTGGGACTATATCAAGCTGCAAAGCTTCTGTACAGCAAAGGACACCATCAGTAGAACAAAAAGACATGCTATAGTATGGGAGAATATATTCATACATGATGTGTCTGATAAGGGGTTCATATCTAAAATATATAAAGAACTCACGCACCTCAACAAACAAAAAACAAATAATCCAATTAAGAAATGGGCAGAAGACATGAATAGACACTTCTCCAAAAAAGAAATTCAAATGGCCAACAGGCACATGAAAAGATGCTCCACATCGCTAATCATCAGAGAAATGCAGATTAAAACCACAATGAGATATCACCTCACACCAGTGAGAATGGCCAACATTCAAAACACAAACAACAACAAATGTTGGTGAGGATGTGGAGAAAAGGAACCCTCCTACACTGCTGGTGGGACTGCAAATTAGTTCAACCATTGTGGAAAGCAGTATGGAGTTTACTCAAAAAACTCAAAATAGAAATACCACTTGACCCAGGAATTCCACTCCTAGGAATTTACCCTAAGAATGCAGCAGCCCAATTTGAAAAAGACAGATGCACCCCTATGTTTATCGCAGCACTATTTACAATAGCCAAGAAATGGAAGCAACTAAGTGTCCATCAGTAGATGAATGGATAAAGAAGATGTGGTACATATACACAATGGAATATTATTCAGCCATAAGAAGAAAACAAATCCTACCATTTGCAACAACATGGATTGAGCTAGAGGGTATTATGCTCAGTGAAATTAGCCAGGTGGAAAAAGACAAGTTTCAAATGATTTCACTCATATGTGGAGTATAAGAATAAAGAAAAAAAAAACTGAAGGAACAAAACAGCCACAGACTCACAGAACCCAAGAATGGACTAATAGTTACCAAAGGGAAAGGGCCTGGAGAAGATGGGTGGGAAGGGAGGGATAAGAGGGAAAAAGGGGCATTACAGTTAGTAGATGTAATGTTGGGGGGGCATGGGGAGGGCTGTACAACTCAGAGAAGACAAGTAGTGATTCTATAGCATCTCACTATGCTGATGGATAGTGAGTGTATTGGGGTTGGTGGGGGGGACCTGATGAAGAGGGTAGTTTAATAACCATAATATTGCACATGTAACTGTAGAATAATGATACAAAAATAAATTATTTAAAAAAAAAAGATTGACTAAAGAGCAGAAGGGATGAAATAGTCACCTCAAAGAGTGGGAAGGTGAGTTTACCAAAGAAATGTAGGATTGCTTATCACTGCCACAGTCCCTTTTATATTTATGCCATCAGAGTAAAGTCAGATCAAACAAGAACAGTTGCATGGCTCTTTCCAACAGTCTTCCACTGCTTTGGTGCCAGCAGTTATAGACTACGTGATGGTTGTTTCAGTGAGCACTGGGATTTAACCAGGAGAAAGAAAGACAAATAAGTTCAGATTCTTTGCAAGAGAGTAACGAATGATGAACCATTAAATCCAAGTTTAACGAGGAAGGAACCATGTGAAGGCATGGTAATAGTGAAAGTGTGGGAGTAGATGGGAGATCTTCAAGCAAATGATCGATAGAGTGGGACTATCTGAGTACGTGCTTTGGAAATGGTACTGAGAGAGACAAATGCTTCAGAGCAGCATTTCAGGTGTGCTGCACCTACTGGGGGTGCCAAGCTCCTGTGGTGGCATAAGAGATTTTTGGTCTGAGAAGCCAGGCTCTCCTCACTGAACCAGGGGGGTCTTATGGTTCATCCAGGTGAAAATTATATTTGAACAAGAAGTTCAGAGATGGTTTTATCCAGAATGAGGTGAGATCTATTGTTTGAGTGCCAGGAAGTTTCACTTGAGACAGTTTTTATGTCACCAAATATATTGTGCTTTTCCCCTTTCCCCTATTCTCTCTGTCTTTCAGTACTTTACTTTCCCATATCCTTTCTTTTTCTTCAACTCCAGTTAAAAAATTTGCTTTGCTGTCATATAATACTAGTTCATTATAGAAAATCAAGGCAAATAAAAGAAGAGGTAGGAAAACTCACTTATCATCTTATCCAATTATAGTTAACACCTTGGTATACATCCTTCCAAATCCGTTTAAGTACATACACCACCTCCACTCTCCCCCACACATACACAGGTATTAAATAAACGGTCAACCATCCATGTTCTGATTTCAGAAGTAGAAAATCTGGAAAACATACCTAGAGATGGATGCTGTTACTATTTTGCTACATTTCCTCATAAATTTTTCTCTGCGTGTTTTCTATACAGTTAAGAGTATATGATTGGAATAACTACACAACAATATATTTTACAACAATGGTATTTTGTTTTCTTTTAAATCCTTTCCCATCCTTTTGTTTGCCCCTTCCCCATGGTTGGAGCCACCAGGGGTATGCTTTGCATGTACTGAGTAGTCCAGAGAAATTTGAAGATTAAGAACTTTAAAACTCACAGTTCCATAAGGAATGGGTAATAAGAAACAGGTTGAGAAAATTTAATTTCACACTCCCTCTCCCCTACTCTGTCTGGTTAAAAAAAAAAAGACAACAAAGGAAACATAGCCCATGAATGCAGAGCTTTTATTTAACAGATATCTAAAAAGTGAATTTAACTTAACATTTCTGAAGTTTCCCTTCAAGTACTAAATCAACTTTGAATCATAGTGACTGATACGAGATAGGCAGGTGCTTACATCCACCACCTCAGTAATCAGCCACCACACTCAGGTTTACAAAGCACTTCACTGGTTTAATATTCTAATATTATTTATTTATGTTATTATTTATTTTTATTATTTAAGTGTTTACACTATTTTGATATTCACAAGCTCTGTAAGGTAAGGCACAATTACCCTAACTTTCATATGAGGAAACAGAGGTCCACACACTTGCCTAAGGCCGTGGAGCCAAAGTGGCATGAGTGGGATTCAAGTCCAAGGTCCTTGGCCACCAAATTCACACTCACTGGTTCCAGGTTCAGAACACAGCAGGGAGAGTTTTCTTAGATTGGCTGATTATGGCTCCTGGGTTGGTCAGGCACTTTCCCCTGTATTGTGGAGGCTGATTTTATTGTGTTTTCCAGAAGAAATAGAAATAATGTTCTTGGCTGGTGCTTGCCAATAGTGACTTTATTTCTGCAGGCACAGGTTACTCTAACCAGTAACCCCAACCCACTTTCTCCCTAAATACCTGAGTATGTGAGGTATGAAAAGAGTAAAATGTGACTGAATTATCTGAACTGAGGACATTTCACAAATTCACAAAATGTCATCACTAAGTAGGCATAACCACAACCTTTCAAACTGACCTGATGCTCCAAGTGGTGCAAAGAGGTCCACATGACCCCCTTCTTCTTCAGGGGCTACATAGCTTCCTAATTTCTCCCAGAAGTCTCTCACTTCAGGCCTCAATAAGTTGTTAATACCAATTCTATAGCCTGAGGAAAAAAACCAAAATTTCATATTAGTTTGTAGCATTATCATGAACAGAAACTCTAAGCAGTACGTGAAAATACAAGCATTACTGAAAAAGCCTAAATTTGCTCATAAGACCAAGATCTGCACGGCAACCCTGCTTCAGTGCTGCACCATGTCAGGGTCATAAAGACACCACTGGCCTCCAGCGTGGCCACAGTCTCCTTCACATTCTGGGTGTATTGGACACTCTGCCCTTCGGTTTAGGACACTGTTTCTGCTTCCATGTGTAGCGCGGTGAGGTATCAGGCTCAAAGCAGGATGGTTGGTCAAGTCCTGGGATTTTTTTTTTATTAAGTTATTGATATACACTCTTATGAAGGTTTCACATGAAAAAACAATGTGGTTACTACATTTACCCATATTATCAAGTCTCCACTCATACCCCAATTCAGTCACTGTCCATCAGTATAGTAAGATGACACAGATTCACTGTTTGCCTTCTCTGTGCTACACTGTTTTCCCCGTGATCCCCCACACCATGTGTACTAAACATAATACCCACAATCCCCTTCTCCCACCCTCCCCACCCACCCTCCCACACCCCTCCCCTTTGGTAACCACTAGTTCCTTCTTGGAGTCTCGGAGTCTGCTACTATTTTGTTCCTTCAGTTTTGCTTCGTTGTTATACTCCACAAATGAGGGACCTGTCTTTCTCCACCTGGCTTATTTCACTGAGCATAATATCCTCCAGCTCCATCCATGTTGTTGCAAATGGCAGGATTTGTTTCCTTCTTATGGCTGAATAGTATTCCATTGTGTATATGTACCACACCTTATTTATCCATTCATCCACTGATGGACACTTAGGTTGCTGCCATATCTTGGCTATTGTAAAAAGTGCGGCAATAAACATAGGGATGCATATGTCTGTTTCAATCTAAGAAGTTTTATTCTTTGGGTAAATTCCAAGGAGTGGGATTCCCGGGTCAAATGGTATTTGTATTTTTAGTTTTTTGAGGAACCTCCATATTGCTTTCCACAATGGTTGAACTAGCTTACATTCCCACCAGCAGTGTAGGAGGATTAACCTTTCTCCACATCCTCGCCAGCATTTGTTGTTCTTAGTCTTTTGGATGGTGGCCATCCTTACTGGTGTAAGGTGATATCTCATTGTGGTTTTAATTAGCATTTCCCTGATGATTAGTGATGTGGAGCATCTTTTCATGTGTCTGTTGGCCACCTGAATTTCTTCTTTGGAGAAGTGTCTGTTCATATCCTCTGCCCATTTTTTAATCAGGTTACCTATTTGCTTTTTGGGTGTAGAGGCGTGTAAGTTCTTTATATATTTTGGATGTTAACCCCTTTTCGGATATGTCATTTACAAATATATTCTCCCACACTGTAGGATGCCTTTTTGTTCTGTTGATGGTGTCCTTTGCTGTATAGAAACTTTTTAGTTTGATGTAGTCCCATGAGTTCATTTTTGCTTTTGTTTCTCTTGCTCGAGGAGATACGTTCAGGAAGAAGTCGCTCATGCTTATATTCAGGAGATTTTTGCCTATGTTGTCTTCTAAGACGTTTATGGTTTCATGACTTACATTCAGGTCCTTGATCCATTTCAACTTTACTTTTGTGTATGAGGTTAAACAATAATCCAGTTTCATTCTCTTGCATGTAACTGTCCAGTTTTGCCAACACCAGCTGTTGAAGAGGCTGTCATTTCCCCATTGTATGTCCATGGCTCCTTTATCATGTATTAATTGACCATATATGGTTGGGTTTAGATCAGGGCTCTCTAGTCTGCTCCATTGGTCTTTAGGTCTGTTCTTGTGCCAGTACCAAATTGTCTTGATTACTGTGGCTTTGTAGTAGAGCTTGAAGTCAGGGAGCATAATTCCCCCAGCTTTATTCTTCCTTCTCAGGATTGCTTTGGCTATTCAGGGTCTTTTGTGGTTCCATATGAATTTTAGAATGATTTTCTCTAGTTCGTTGAAGAATGCTGTTGGTATTTTCATAGGAATTGCATTGAATCTGTAGATCACTTTAGGCAGGATGGCCATTTTGACAATATTAGTTCTTCCTATCCATGAACACAGGATGTGTTTCCATTTATTGCTTTCCTCTTTAATTTCTCTCATGAGAGTCTTGTAGTTTTCAAAGTATAGGTCGTTCACTTGCTTGGTTAGGTTTACTCCTAGGTATTTTATTCTTTTTGATGCAACTTTGAATGGAATTGTTTTCCTGATTTCTCTCTCTCCTAGGTCATTGTTAGTATATAGGAATGCCATAGATTTCTGCGCATTAATTTTGTATCCTGCAACTTTGCTGAATTCAGATATTAGATCTAGTAGTTTTGGAGTAGATTCTTTAGGGTTTTTTATGTACAATATCATATCATCGGCAAACAGGGACAGTTTAACTTCTTCCCTGCCAATCTGGATGCCTTTTATTTCTTTGTGTTGTCTGATTGCTGTGGCTAGGACCTGCAGTACTATGTTGCATAGAAGTGGGGAGAATGGGCATCCTTGTCTTGTTCCCCATCTTAAAGGAAAAGGTTTCAGCTTCTCACTGTTAAGTATAATGTTGCTGGTGGATTTGTCATATATAGTCTTTATTATGTTGAGGTACTTGCCCTCTATACCCATTTTGTTGAGAGTTTTTATCATGAATGGATGTTGAATTTTGTCAAATGCTTTTTCAGCATCTATGGAGATGATCATGTGGTTTTTGTCCTTCTTTTTGTTGATGTGGTGGATGATGTTGATGGATTTTTGAATGTTGAACCATCCTTACATCCCTAGAATAAATCCTACTTGATCATGATGGATGATCCTTTTGATGTATTTTTGAATTGGGTTTGCTAATATTTTGTTGAGTATTTTTGCATCTATGTTCATCAGGAATATTGGTCTGTAGTTTTCTTTTGTTGTGGTATCTTTGCCCAGTTTTGGTATTAGGGTGATGCTGGCCTCATAGAATGAGTTTGGAAGTATTCCCATTCTTCTATTCCTTGGAAAACTTTACGGAGGATGGGTATTAGGTCTTCATTAAATGTTTGATAAAATTCAGCCTGAAGCCATCTGGTCCAGGGGTTTTGTTCTTAGGTAGGTTTTTGATTACCAGTTCAATTTCATTGCTGGTAATTGGTGTGTTCAGATTTTCTGTTTCTTTTTGGGTCAGCCTTGGAAGGTTGTATTTTTGTAGAAAGTTGTCCATCTCTTTTAGGTTATCCAGTTTGTTAGCATACAATTTTTCATAGTATTCTCTAATAGTTCTTTGTATTTCTGTGGTGTCCTTAGTGATTATTCCTTTCTCATTTCTGATTCTGTTTATGTGAGTAGACTCTCCTTTTTTCTTGATAAGTCTGGCTAGGGGTTTATCTATTTTCTTTATTTTCTTGAAGAACCAGCTCTTGGTTTTGTTGATCCTTTCTATTGTTTTATTCTTCTCTATTTTATTTATTTCTGCTCTAATCTTTATTATGTCCCTCCTTCTACTGACTTTGGGTTTCATTTGTTCTTCTTTTAACAGTTTCGTTAATTGTGAGTTTGTTCTTCTTTCCTGAGGTAGGCCACTATTGCAATATACTTTCCTCTTAGCATGGCCTTTGGTGCGGCCCACAGATTTTGCAGTGTTGAATTATTGTTGTCCTTTGTCTCCATATATTGCTTGATCTCTGTTTTTATTTGGTCATTTATCCATTGATTATTTAGGAGCATGTTATTAAGCCTCCATGTATTTATGAGATTTTTCATTTTCTTTGCGTAATTCATTTCTAGTTTCATTCCTTTGTGGTATGAGAAATTGGTTGGTACAATTTCAGTCTTTTTGAGTTTACCGAGGCTCTTTTTGTAACCTAGTATATAATCTATTCTTGAAAGTGTTCCATGTGCACTTGAGAAGAACGTGTATTCTGCTGCGTTTGGGTGTAGAGTTCTGTAGATGTCTGTTACGTCCATCTGTTCTAGTGTGTTGTTCAGTGCCTCTGTCTCCTTACTTATTTTCTGTCTGGTTGATCTGTCCTTCAGAGTGAGTGGTGTGTTGAAGTCTCCTAGAATGAATGCATTGCATTCTATTTCCTCCTTTAATTCTGTTAGTATTTGTTTCACACATGTAGGAGCTCCTCTGTGGAGTGCATAGATATTTTTTTAATATAATTTATTTTATTATCATTAATCTACAGTTACATGTGCAATGTTACGGTTATTAAGCAACCCCTTCATCAGGTCCCCCCCACCAACCCCATTACAGTCACTGTCCATCAGCGTAGTGAGATGCTATAGAATCACTACTTGTCTTCTCTGAGTTGTACTGCCCTCCCCGTGCCCCCCCAACATTACATCTGCTAATCGTAATGCCCCTTTTTCCCTCTTATCCCTCCCTTCCCGCCCATTTTCCCCAGTCCCTTTCCCTTTGGTAACTATTAGTGCGTTCTTGGGTTCTGTGAGTCTGCTGCTGTTTTGTTCCTTCAGTATTTTTTCTTTGTTCTTATACTCCACATATGAGTGAAATCATTTGATACTTGTCTTTTTCGGCTTGGCTTATTTCACTGAGCATAATACCCTCTAGCTCAATCCATGTTGTTGCAAATGGTAGGATTTTTCTCCTTATGGCTGAATAATATTCCATTGTGTATATGTACCACCTCTTCTTTATCCATTCATCTACTGATGGACACTTAGGTTGCTTCCATTTCTTGGCTATTGTAAATAGTGCTGCAATAAACATAGGGGTGCATCTGTCTTTTTCAAACTGGGCTGCTGCATTCTTAGGGTAAATTCCTAGGAGTGGAATTCCTGGGTCAAATGGTATTTCTATTTTGAGTTTTTTGAGGAACCTCCATACTGCTTTCCACAATGGTTGAACTAATTTGCAGTCCCACCAGCAGTGTAGGAGGGTTCCCTTTTCTCCACATCCTCGCCAACATTTGTTGTTGTTTGTGTTTTGGATGTTGGCCATCCTCACTGGTGTGAGGTGATATCTCATTGTGGTTTTAATCTGCATTTCTCTGATGATTAGCGATGTGGAGCATCTTTTCATGTGCCTGTTGGCCATCTGAATTTCTTCTTTGGAGAAGTGTCTATTCATGTCCTCTGCCCATTTCTTAATTGGATTATTTGCTTTCTGTTTGTTGAGGTGAATGAGTTCTTTATATATTTTGGATGTCAACCCTTTATCAGATACGTTTTTCATGAGTATATTCTCCCATACTGTAGGATGTTTTTTTGTTCTACTGATGGTGTCCTTTGCTGTACAGAAGCTTTTCAGCTTGATATAGTCCCACTTGTTCATTTTTGCTTTTGTTTCCCTTGCCCGGGGAGATATGTTCATGAAGAAGTTGCTCATGTTTATGTCCAAGAGATTTTTGCCTATGTTTTTTTCTAAGAGTTTTATGGTTTCATGACTTACATTCAGGTCTTTGATCCACCTTGAGTTTACCTTTGTGTATGGGGCTAGACAGTAGTCCAGTTTCATTCTCTTACATGTAGCTGTCCAGTTTTTCCAACACCAGCTGCTGAAGAGGCTGTCATCTCCCATTGTATATCCAAGGCACTTTTATCAAATATTAATTGACTGTATATGTTTGGGTTAATGTTTGGATTTTCTATTCTGTTCCACTGGTCTGTGGGTCTGTTTTTGTGCCAATACCAAATTGTCTTGATTACTGTGGCTTTGTAGTAGAGCTTGAAGTCAGGGAGTGTAATTCCCCCTGTTTTATTCCTCCTTCTCAGGATTGCTTTGGCTATTCGGGGTCTTTTGTGGTTCCATATGAATTTTAGAATTATTTGTTCCAGTTCATTGAAGAAAGCTGTTGGTAGTTTGATAGGGATTGCATTGAATCTGTAGATTGCTTTAGGTAGTATAGCCATTTTGACAATATTTATTCTTCCTAGCCAAGAGCATGGGATGCATTTCCATTTGTTAGTGTCCTCTTTAATTTCTCTTAGGAGTGTCTTGTAGTTTTCAGAGTACAGGTCTTTCACTTCCTTCGTTAGGTTTATTCCTAGGTATTTTATTCTTTTTGATGCAATTGTGAATGGAATTGTTTTTCTGATTTCTCTTTCTGTTAGTTCATCATTAGTGTATAGGAAAGCAACAGATTTCTGTGTGTTAATTTTGTATCCTGCAACTTTGCTGAATTCAGATATTAGTTCTAGTAGTTTTGGAATGGAATCTTTAGGGTTTTTTATGTACAGTATCATGTCATCTGCAAATAGTGACAATTTGACTTCTTCTTTACCAATCTGGATGCCTTGTATGTCTTTGTTTTGTCTGATTGCTGTGGCTAGGACCTCCAGTACTATGTTGAATAACAGTGGAGAGAGTGGGCATCCCTGTCTTGTTCCCGATCTTAGATGAAAAGCTTTCAGCGTCTCGCTGTTAAGTATGATGTTAGCTGTGGGTTTGTCATATATAGCCTTTATGATGTTGAGGTACTTGCCCTCTATACCCATTTTGTTGAGAGTTTTAATCAGGAATGGATGCTGAATTTTGTCAAATGCTTTTGCAGCATCTATGGAGATGATCATGTGGTTTTTGTTCTTCTTTTTGTTGATGTGGTGGATGATGTTGATGGATTTTCGAATGTTGTACCATCCTTGCATCCATGGGATGAATCCCACTTGATCATGGTGTATGATCTTCTTGACGTATTTTTCAATTTGGTTTGCTAATATTCTGTTGAGTGTTTTTGCATCTACGTTCATCAGGGATATTGGTCTGTAATTTTCTTTTTTGGTGAGGTCTTTGCCCGGTTTTGGTATTAGAGTGATGGTGGCTTCATAGAATGCGTTTGGAAGTATTCCCTCCTCTTCTATTTTTTGGAAAACCTTAAGGAGAATCGGTGTTATTTCTTCTCTATATGTCTGGTACAATTCAGAGGTGAATTCATCAGGCCCGGGGGTTTTGTTCTTGGTAGTTTTTTGATTACCAATTCGATTTCGTCACTGGTGATTGGTCTGTTTAGTTTTTCTGTTTCTTGCTTGGTCAGTCTTGGAAGGTTGTATTTTTCAAAGAAGTTGTCCATTTCTTCTTTGTTTTCCAGCTTGTTAGCATATAGATTCTCATAATATTCTCTTATGATTCTTTGTATTTCTGTGGGGTCCGTCGTGATTTTTCCTTTCTCATTTCTGATTGTGTTTATGTGTGTAGATTCTCTTTTTCTCTTAATGAGTCTGGCTAGGGGTTTATCTATTTTGTTTATTTTTTCAAAGAACCAGCTCTTGGTTTTATTGACTTTTTCTATTGTTTTATTCTTCTCAATTTTATTTATTTCTTCTCCAATCTTTATTATGTCCCTCCTTCTGGTGACTTTGGGCCTCATTTGTTCTTCTTTTTCCAATTTCAGTAATTGTGTCTTTAGACTATTCATTTGGGAATGTTCTTCCTTCTTTAAATAGGCCTGGATTGCAATATACTTTCCTCTTAGAACTGCCTTTGCTGCGTCCCACAGAAGTTGTGGCTTTGTGTTGTTGTTGTCATTAGTCTCCATATATTCTTTGATTTCTGTTTTGATTTGGTCGTTAACCCATTGATTAATTAGGAGAGTGTTGTTAAGTCTCCATGTATTTGTGAGCCTTTTTGATTTCTTTCTAAAATATATTTCTAGTTTTATACCTTTGTGATCTGAGAAGTTGGTTGGTAGGATTTCAATATTTTTGAAATTACTGAGGTTCTTTTTGTGGCCTAGTATGTGGTCTATTCTGGAAAATGTTCCATGTGCACTTGAGAAGAATGTGTATCCTGTTGCTTTTGGGTGTAGAGTTCTGTAAATGTCTGTTAGGTCCACCTGTTCTAGTGTGTTGTTCAGTGCCTCTGTGTCTTTACCTATTTTCTGTCTGGTTGATCTGTCCTCTGGAGTGAATGGTGTGTTGAAGTCTCCTAAGATGAATGCATTGCTGTCTATTTCCTCCTTTAATTCTGTTAGTATTTGTCTCACATATGCTGGCGCTCCTGTGTTGGGTGCATATATATTTATAATGGTTATATCTTCTTGTTGGACTGACCCCTTTATCATTATGTAATGTCCTTCTTTATCTTTTGCTACTTTCTTCGTTTTGAAGTCTATTTTGTCTGATACAAGTACTGCAACACCTGCTTTTTTCTCTTTGTTGTTTGCATGAAATATCTTTTTCCATCCCTTCACTTTTAGTCTGTGTATATCTTTGGATTTGAGGTGAGTTTCTTGTAGGCAGCATATAGATGGGTCTTGCTTTTTTATCCATTCTGTTACTCTGTGTCTTTTGATTGGTGCATTCAGTCCATTTACATTTAGGGTGATTATTGATAGATATGTACTTATTGCCATTGCTGGCTTTAGATTCGTGGTTACCAAGGGTTCAAGGGTTGCTTGTTTACTATGTAACAATCTAACTTAACTTTCTCGTTAAGTTATTGTAAACACAGTCTGATGTTTCTTTATTTCTCTCCCTTCTTATTCCTCCTCCTCCATTCTTTCTATAATAGGTGTTTTATTCTTTGCCTTTAGTTAGTGTTTAGATGGTCTGCTTTCTTTGCTATGATTTTATTTTCTCTGGTGACATCTTTTTAGCCTTAGGTGTGCTTCCATCTAGAGCAGTCCATTTAACATATCCTGTAGTGGTGGTTTATGAGAGGCAAATTCTCTCAACTTTCGTTTATCTGGAAATTGTTTAATCCCTCCATCATATTTAAATGATAATCGTGCTGAATACAATATTCTTGTTTCGAGGCCCTTTTGTTTCATAACGTTAAATATATCATGCCATTCTCTTCTGGCCTGTGAGATTTCTGTTGAGAAGTCTGATGATAGTCTGATGGGTTTTCCTTTGTAGGTGATCTTTTTTCTCTCTCTAGCTAACTTTAATACCCTGTCTTTATCTTTGATCTTTGCCATCTTAATTATTATGTGTCTTGGTGTTGTCTTCCTTGGGTCCCTTGTGTTAGGAGATCTGTGGGCTTCCATAGCCTGCGAGACTATTTCCTTCCTCAACATGGGGATGTTTTCAGCAATTATTTCTTCAAAGACACTTTCTATCCCTTTTTCTCTCTCTTCTTCCTCTGGTACTCCTATAATGCGAATATTGTTCCGTTTGAATTGGTCACACAGTTCTCTTAATATTCTTTCATTCCTAGAAATCCTTTTATCTCTCTCTGCCTCAGCTGCTCTGTACTCCTGTTCTCTCTTTTCTATTCCATTAACAGTCTCTTGCATCTCATCCATTCTGCTGTTAAGCCCGTCGATCGCTTGTCTGATTTCTGCATTGTCTTTCCTCACTTCCCTCACTTCCTCCCTCAGCTCTTGCACATTTCTCTGTAGGTCCATCAGCATGGTTATGACTTTTATTCTCAATTCTTTTTCAGGGAGGCTGTGCATTTCCATCCCTTCAGTCTCCCTCTCTGGGGTTGTCTGGTCGATTTGGGTCTGAACCATATTCCTCTGTCTTTTCATGGCTATATAATTAGTCACTGATAGTTGCCACGTTATGTCAGCTGGGTTCTTTAAGACTTTAAAAAGAGCAGAAAAAAAAAGAGAAAAAAAAAGAAAGAAAGAAAGAAAGAAAAAAAGAAAAAGAAAAGAAAAAACAAACACAAAACAAAACAAAGAAAACAAAAAAAATGCCCACTGGATGTAGATTCTGTGGGAATGCTCTAGGTGGCGGTATTGCCCCACTGTTCCACAGCTGTGAGTGTGCCGCTCCGCAGGGCCCTTTATCGCTCTGGCAGGGGTGGGAACGAATAGGAGGCTATTGATCTCAGTGAGAAGTGTAAGTATGGCTACGCTTCCTCAGTGTCCAGCTAAGGCGTCTGAAAGTCCCCAGGACTCCCAGCCTGCTGGGCTGAGTGTGCTGGGGTGATCCGGCTCCTCTGCTGGGCTCCTGTCTCTTTAAGACTGCTGAAGAAAGCGCGCGCTTTTTTTTTTTCCTTCCCGGGAGCCAGCTGCAAGCACCCTGGCGCGTTCCCCGCTCAGATCCTGCCCCTCTGTCTCTCCAATCTCCGCTGCACTGCGCAATATCGGTCAGCGCTCCCTGCGCAGATCACCGGGGCTGGCTACTTCGCGGGGTGTACTTCTACTCCCTTCCGGCTCTGAATCCTCTCCTCCCGCCGGTGCGCTGGGGTGGGGGAGTGCTCGGGTCCCGCCGGGTCGCGGCTCCGTATCTTACCCGCCTCTTGGGGTCCTGAGTCCTCTCGGGTGTAGCTGCACGCTGTGCGCTTTCCTGTGTATTCTCGTCTCTCTTTTAGGAATAGATGTATTTGCTGTGTTTTCGTAGATAAATATAGTGTTGGGAGGAGATTTCTGCCGCCCTGCTCACACCGCCATCTTCCCGGAAGTCTGGTCTGGCTTTTTCATATGCTTCTTAATTCTTTGGCACGTTCTGCAACTCCTACAAACCTCGGCTCGTGCACGAGGGTGCCTGGCTGCCGCGGTGCCTGCGTTTTCTCCCCTGCGTTGGTCACTCTGTCTCCTCCCAGCAGTCTCGGGTCTCCCCTAGGCTTCCGTGCGAGGGTGAAATGCCAGACAGAGCGGGCCGCGCAAAGCCGGGCAGGATGAGCCTTCCCGCTCCGCCTGGGCCCCCACCTCGCACAGGCCAGAGGATCCCGGATGAGCCCCCAAATTGTGAGAAACACACTCACTGGTCCAAACCCAGTAAGTGGACATGGAGACAAAGAGAACAGCGGAGCGAGGCTTTAATGACGGTCTTGCAGAAACAGGTGTCTGGAGAGCAGGCATGCCTCTGCATAGATATTTATAATGGTTATATCTTCTTGTTGGATTGACCCTTTTATCATTATGTAATGTCCTTCTTTGTCTCTTGTGACTTTCTTTGTTTTGAAGTCTATTTTGTCTGATATAAGTACTGCAACTCCTGCTTTTTTCTCCTTATTAGTTGCATGAAATGTCTTTCTCCATACCTTCACTTTTAGTCTGTGTATGTCTTTGGGTTTAAAGTGAGTCTCTTGTGGGCAGCATATAGATGGATATTGTTTTTTTTATCCATTCAGTGACTCTATGTCTTTTGACTGGTGCATTCAGTCAATTTACATTTAGGGTGATTATCGATAGGTATGTACTTATTGGCATTGCATGCTTCAGATTCGTGGTTACCAAAGGTCCAAGGTTAACTTCCTTACTATCTAAGAGTCTAACTTAACTCACTTAATATGCTATTACAAACACAACTTAAAGGTTATTTTTTTTGTTTTTTGTTTTTCCTCCTCCTTTTTCTTTCTCCTCCATTCTTTATATATTAGGTATCATATTCTGTACTCTTTGTCTATCCCTTGATTGACTTTGGGGATAGTTAATATAATTTTGCATTTCTTAGTAATTAGCTTTTCTACTTTCTTTACTGTGGTTTTATTACCTCTGGTGACAGCTATTAAACCGTAGGAACACTTCCATCTATAGCAGTCCCTCCAAAATACACTATAGAGATGGTTTGTGGGAGCTAAATTCTCTCAGCTTTTGCTTATCTGGGAATTGTTTAATCCCTTCTTCGAATTTAAATGATAATCTTGCCAGATAAAGTAATCTTGGTTCAAGGCCCTTCTGCTTCATTGCATTAAATACATCTTGCCACTCCCTTCTGGCCTGTAAGGTTTCTGTTGAGAAGTCTGATGATAGCCTGATGGGCTTTCCTTTGTATGTGATCTTATTTGTCTCTCTGGCTGCTTTTAATAGTCTGTCCTTATCCTTGATCTTTGCCATTTTAATTACTCTATGTCTTGGTGTTGTCTTCCTTTGGTCCCTTGTGTTGGGAGATCTGCGCACCTCCGTGGCCTGAGAGACTATCTCCTTCCCCAGATTGGGGAAGTTTCCAGCAGTCACCTCCTCAAAGACACTTTCTATCCCTTTTTCTCTCTTCTTCTTCTTCTTCTGGTACCCCTATAATATGAATATTGTTCCATTTGGATTGGTCACACAGATCTCTCAATGTTCTTTCATTCTTAGAGATCCTTTTTTCTCTCTGTGCTTCCGCTTCTTTGTATTCCTCTTCTCTAGTTTCTATTTCATTTATCGTCTCCTCCACCATATCCAGTCTGCTTTTAATACCATCCACTGTGCTCTTCAATGATTGGATCTCCGACCGTAATTCATTCCTAAGTTCTTCAATATCTTTCCCTACCTCCATGAGCATGTTAATGATTTTTATTTTGAACTCCCTTTCAGGGAGAGTCATGAGATCGATATCATTTAAATCTTTCTCAGGAGTTGTATTCATAATTTTACTCTGGACCAGGTTCCTTTGGTGTTTCATATTTGTGTATGGCGCCTTCTATGCCCAGAAGCTCTACTCTCTGGAGCTGCTCAGCCCCTGAAGCAATGTCGGGGGTGGCAGGGGAGTGGTATTGGTGCCTCAGGGGAGGAAAGAGCTGTTTCCTGCTTCCTGACTGCTATGCCTGTCTCCACCGCCTGAACCAGTGGGCCGAGCACCCAGGTATAAGCCTCTGTGCTTTGCGTTTTTAGTTGCCGTAAACAGATATTCCTTCTGACTGGCCTAACGCCAGGGTAGGGTTTCCTGGTTTGCAAGCCTGGTGGGACTGGACAGGAGAAAGGCGCAGTAGTCTGCCTGCCATAAATGGGGTTCTTGGAGCTGTGTAGGCAGCCAGGGAGCTGAAGCACCTGAAGATCATGAAAGCTCCCAACCTGCTGGGCAGAGTGCACCTGGACAATTTTGTCTACCTGTCCTTTCTCCTGAGCAGTAGGCTTTGTGCAATCCTTGCCCCTTTAGCAGCCCTCTTGCTAAGGGCTTCTTTGTTAGGAAGTCTCTCAGACTGCCCACCTTTCTTTTGTCCCAGAGCAGCTGGATATGGATCCCTGCTTTCCACAAGCAGCTGGAATCTTAGTCTCTCCAGGAATTTTGCCTGTCTTAGCTTTCCAACCCCCTAATTACGAGAGTATCATGCAAGCACCATGAAATGTAGGTTTGTGCTCCCACTCCCAAAACAGATCTCCAGAGTTAGGTATTCAGCAGTCTGAGATCTCCACTCCCTCCCTGCTCTGTTCCTCTTCCTCCTGCTGGTGAGCTGTGGTCGGGGAAGGGCTTGGATCCCACAGGACTACAGCTTTAGTACGTTACTCTTTTCTGTGAGGTCTGCTCTTGTCTCCAGGTGTATGCAGTTTGTTGCAGTCCACTTTCCTGTTGCTCTTTCAAGAGTAGTTGTATTAGTTATATTTTCATATTATATGCGGTTTTAGAGGGAAGCCTCTGTCTCACCTCTCATGCTGCCATCTTTAATCCAATCTCAAGTCCTGGGATTTTTGCAACCGAGTTCCAAAGAGAAATATTTTCCACAGTTGTCAATCAAAAACTAAGTCCTACAGAGCAGAAGAAAGGGTCCCAGAAATGGTAAACATCATTGAACTCTCAGTTCTTGGGAATTCTGTGTGACGATTCACCTAATATTCATGTGTCTGGGGTCCTGGCCGCTACATTCCTGAGCCATGGCAATGAAATGAAAACAAAGGCAGGCATGAGAACCTGATGGCTTGCTCCTTCCCATCGAGATGCGTTGTGGAAAGACCTCGGCAGGTGACTGGAATCCAAGGTTTCATTTTGTTGTTGGTTTTGAGGCAAAAGCTTTTGGGGAAAACACCACAATTACATAAAGGGAACCTTTAGTTTTCAGGTATTTTGTTATTGTTACAACTGATTTTTAAAAAGAAGCCAAGGAAAAGGCA
The DNA here is from genome assembly GCA_032199065.1 of Smutsia gigantea. NCBI lineage: Eukaryota > Metazoa > Chordata > Mammalia > Pholidota > Manidae > Smutsia > Smutsia gigantea. The sequence goes on from JAVSCE010007230.1 coordinate 105,352, forward strand.
GAATTTGGAAACTTTTCTATCTGGAGAACAAAAAGTCTGAGATGTTAGGAAACCCAAACAGCTCTTCCACTCCATATGAGGTGAACCTACTACCACAGTATAAATTTGTAATTGATACCTCTCTACCATTTAGAAAAGATCTACGATGTAATTAATCAAATTTAAACCCCAAACTAATAGTGGCAGTACTTTACTTTTTGGGATATATAAAATTGAATGTGGAACAAAACTTGCTCCAGGCACATGCAAACTACGAGAAGAACCACAAAATACGGTAAAGCTAAACCAAATGAAGGTAATTCTTGTTAAAAATAAAATTCACTAAAACTAAGTATGCTGAGTTCTAGCCACTGAGACAGCAATTTGATGAGTGATCCGGGTACTCACTCTGCCATGTTGTGAGCTCCCTGCCAGCTGGATCCTTGATCATACTGTTCCCTTTCTCCCTTCTTTTCACAAAGATGCAAGATTTCATATTAGTAAATCTTAAAATACAATTCTGTTTTAGGCATAAGCAAGAAAGGATGCAAATTATCGTATGAGGAAGAAAAGAAATTGAAAGTTTACATCTTAAACATTTATTATCTCCTTACCCCCAAAAGAATAACCATCAACATTTTTAAAAGATGGCCCCTAACAAGTTAATGATCTCAGCCAGTATTTCTCTTTGTCATATAAGCCATTTGGAAGTATAATGAATGTGGTTAGTGTACACCAACTTATAGATCTTGGCATTTGTTGCTATTAAAATTGGTTCACTTTCATCAGACTTAGAAACTTTTGTGCATCAAAGGAAGTAATCAACAGAGTGAAAGACAACCTACAGTATGGGAGAAAATATTTGCTAATCATACATCTGATAAGGGATTATCTAGACTCTATAAAGGATGTCTACAACTGAATAACAAAATTAATAAAATAACCCACTTAAAAAATGGGTCAAAGAATTGAACAAACATTTCCCTAAAGAAGATATATAAATGGTCAACAAACATATAAAAAGATGCTCAACATCACTAATCATCAGAGAAATGCAAATCAAAGCCAAATGGAGATCATCTCATGCCCATTAGGACAGCTAATATAAAAGCAAACAAAATCCCCCCAAAACCAGAAAATGACAAGTGTTGGTGAAGATGTCAAGAAATTGGATCCCTTGTGCACTGTTGGTAGGATTGTAAAATGGTGCAGCCATGAGGTGGAAGCAATTCATCAGTGAATGAATGGATAAACACAATGTGGTCTATACACACAATGGAATATTATTCGGCCTTAAGAAAGGAAGGAAATCTTGCCATATGATACCACATGGATGAACCTTGAGGACATTATGTCAAATGAAATAAGCCAGTCACAAAAAGTCAAATATTGTATGATTCCACTTACATGAAGTATCTAAAATAGCCAAATCCATAGGCACAGAAAGTAGAATGGTAGTTCCTAGGGGGTGGGGGTAAAGGGGAGTGTTTTATGGGTGATAGTTAATTTTAAGTGTCAGTTTGACTGGGCCATGGGTGCCCAGATATTTAGTCAAACGTGATTCTGGGTGCGTCTGTGAGGGTGTCTTGGGATGAGATTAAAACTCGAACAGGTAGACTAAGTAGATTGGCCCCTAATGTGGATGGCCCTCACCAGATCAGTTGAAGGCCTGAATAGAGCAAAAAAGCTAACCCTCCTTTGATTAAGAGGGAACTCCTCCTTCGTGATTGCTTTGAGCTGGAATAGCAACTTTCTTAGCAACTCAGAACTTAAATAGTACTGCGAAGGTCATGTATGTGGATAAGCACTACATGAATGCAAAGTTGGTTGCTCTTTCTGAACCCAGTCTTACCTTGGAGTAAATTGATTTCTCTGCTGTCTCCATCACTAAATAGTCCCATACTCTGTGCCTTGTGCCCATCCAGAGCTTTTTCTATGAGATAAAGCAGGCTCTCCAAAGTCAGGCCGCTGTGTTCATACACTAGAGAAATGACACCTGCCCTAACACTGTCCACCACCATCTAGAAAACGAGACCAAAGCTGTAAGAACCAAAGCCTATTATTTTAGAATATTTATTAATGAAATAAATACAATGGATATGAAATCTGTGATTTTAAAAACTTTTTTTTTTCAAAAATTATGAAAGGAGGAATATAAGATTTCTCCTTTATGGTTTCTTTCTAAATTATTTTATTTCATTCCTTATTATTGTAAGTGGAGAAAATTAAGTACACTTGTAACTCAGTCCACTCAGACATAAATACTATTAACAAGTAAGGTTATTTTCTTCCAGCCTTTTTATTTTCACACACACCCATGCCTTGAGACACATATACAACTTTTCAAAAATAATAAAATTGAGATCATACAATTTTGCACTAGACCTCTTAAATGGATTTAAAGGTTTCCTTTTAATTATGAAATTTTGAGTTACTAATATTGATTGATAAATATTCCCCCATTTAAATACATATTAAAACCACTGTTCTTTGAATTTAACAACCAATAAACTTTTCATTGTGATAAAGTTAATAATCCATTAGCAGCAGGTAGGTTGGAAAGTCATTAAAGTCACTGACTTTTCTGTAAACCTCATGCCACTGTCTGGAGGTTACAGTTCAACTGAATAGAGAACTACTACATGGTTACATCTTGCTTTTTACCTAAACATACCTCACATTCCTAATTAAGTAAGTAATTATGGCATAGTCTTATATAAAGAAGACAGATAATGGACTTATACTAGTTTATTTACTCATACTCTGTCACCAGTTATCCTCTGTGCCCAGGCATGATGCCATTAAACAGGCAAACTATCTCTAGCTCACATGAAGATCAAAACTGATCTTGCTTTCATGTGGATCCACTAAACTACACAGTTGTAAATCATCAGCATCAATTCGCAGGGGCCCAGAAAGAGAAGTGATTTTATATATTGAAAGCAATCATTTATATTACAAATAGGAATTTTCTTGAAAACTTTCTAAGTAGGCCCGTGAATATAGCCTACTGAATGTCATCCCTTACATATGTCCCTATGTGTGAATTAATGCATATATGTGCACATATACACATATATATGCCCTCACACATATGTAAAAATAGATGTTTCCTATGTCTTCTTTGTGCCTCTTTATTTTTATTATTCATGTTAAAAGTAAAATGCATAACTTCATTGTAGAAACACCATATTTTAATTCAATGTCATCCTCTCTAATTAGATCACAGAATAGGATTTCTGATATGCTTCTTTTGGGAGATGGTGGTTACACACGATACTATTAAATTTCTTGGACATTCCAAAGTAGTTTTAAAGTAATTCTTAAATCACCTTTCTCTTTTTTTGGAATAAGCAACAAATTCAATTCAGTAAGAATTTCTTGGGCACCTGATAAATACAAGTTTTGGCCTTCCGTGCTTTTCTGAAAGAAATTTTGATTTATGGTAATCTATTGCTTCTGATTTTTAAAAGTGTTTTGGGTCTGTAAGTTTCCACATAGATCAGATCATTTTCCTTTTAGGAGATGAATCATTTCATACACATGGTGACCAAAAGTTTGCCATATATCCTCTAGTGTCAATGAAAAAAACCTAATTCAGAAAAGGGCTGGCTCCTAGCACAGTCTGTACCTCATATGCAGGAATCCGAGATGATATTAATATGAAGTGTAGCCGGAAAGCAGATGAAGAGCCATTGTCATTTTTATGAACTCCACACCAATTTTTCTTTGATGATAAAGGGTAGGAATGGCTTCCAGAAATATTGCTTCTATAGGGGAAAAAGGGGAATAAGTGAAGTGTTAGTTTTCTGTTAATTTGATTTTGATAACTGAGCACTACTATGTTCTTTGGGCACGCGTTACATTTCATAAGGCATGTAGCCTTAAGACTTAAGTCTCCCTGTGGTTTTCGGGGACGGCAGTAAACGGGGCTCCTGGGTGAGTTGGGGCCAAAACTGCCCTCTGAGTCTCCCCTTTGACAATTGTGGGGTACTGGAAAGTTCTCCTGGAAATTGCTTAGCTTTCTGGGGGGCATTTAAAATGAATCTAATGACATACATACTTAGGGGCTCGAAACAACATGTTAAAAAAAATGCGAAGAGATTTAAAATCTTATCACCTGAGCATCAGGGCTTTCTGCATAATGTTTCCATTCTTTCCATGGCCACCCATCCCCCACATTACGATTTGGATATACTTACTCCATAAGAAACATTTCTGGAAAAATGTGATTTTTGCTTAGTGACTTTATACAGAAAATGTACTACATCCACAATATAGCTTCTTTGCCAGATTAACAATATTCGAAACACAAATTTTGAATATTATATATCTTCTTCAGAAAGCATGTTAAAGACCACTATTCTTGAAGATTAGAGAGTCACTTCTATTGCTATTTCATAGGAAATGACCATAAAATCACACAGAATCCCTGCATGTTAGCTAAATTATTCTACAAACTTCTTGGTGTCATGGGATGGTCCTGAGCCTTCCGTAGATGGGGTTTGCTTACCGCTTGGGCAGAGTTTCTAAGGATGCCAAAACAAGCTGTTTTTCCAAACCTTCCTGTAATCCCACTTGATCCCTCACAGTCTGGGAGAGGCGTGGCTGGCATTTGGATTTTAACAATCTAGAGCAGCATGTTCCACTCACCCAAGGGGGTCGAACTTTGAATAACTCCTCTGAAAAACAAGCAGGCTCAGCTGTTTACTTCATGCTTCCCAGCCAAGTCTACATAGATAAAGGCATCAAAAATAAAGCTGTACCAGGGCAATATTCCAAATGGCAATAATTAATAGCCGTTTTTACAGACTCTGGATTTCTTATCCTCTCAGCACTGTGGCTGCTAGTTACCAGTCATTTCAGGTCAAGAAACAAAGCTCAGAGAAGAACACCTCTTTTCTTGTGGAAACCAGTGAATCAATTTTAGGCCTCACTTCTGTTTCTGCCCTTCTTAACTTCAAGTAATTTCCCATTTGTGATGATCTTACAGAGGGTGAGTCAGTGCAAAAAAAGATGGGAGAACTCAAATCGGTGTTGTTGATTACTTTCACACACTGTGCAAATCAAGAGGCTTAGCTGAAAAATGTATCTTGTCCCTCCTCCCTTTCCACTTTTTTAATCACATTCTCTGGCTTCCACTCCCATTTTCATTTCTCTTTCTTTTTCTCCAATCCCAATTCTTCTGCCCAGAACCTATTAATTTGCTTTAGCCTATGTGCATACTTCTCTCGCCTCCTTGTTTTCAGTCTTATAAACCTGAGAAGAACTAAGACAGCAATGGAGGCACAAATACTTGGCCTTATATATTTCATTTGAAATATTTTTTTCTTATTAATTAACTTTAAATATACAGTGAAGAAAAAAAAAAGCTTGTTCTAAACATATTTTAGAGAATGCCACCCATATGCTGTCCCCAAAAAACAGCACTCTCTTCTTCTGCAGAAATTTGTATGTAAATCCATTTGTTTCTGCAATACTTGCATAAGATAGGAAATTTAAAAATGCTACTGACTCTTATGTAGTGCAATTTTCTCCCAAATTAGTTTCCTTAGGCACTTTTCTCTTTGTCTCTCCTGTAGCTCCTCATCTTCTGTTTTGGCTTCATTCAGGGTCCCATAAACAGCAGTGGCTTCCCTAGGTGTTAGCCAGTCTAAGTGGGACACACAAGCAATGTAATGCTGCTTCCAGGCACCATACTCATTATCTGCTGGAGTGTAGGGCAGAAACCATCCAAACTTAATGCATTTGGGCATCCATAAGCAATCCTTCAGAAAAAGAAATGAGAAAGATGAGTTGTAAAAAAATTTTAAGGACAGATTCCTAGTAGTAATGTTTTTAGGTACACAGACAATTCTTTTTTATTACATTGTGATTTCTAGTGTGGTTGACTTGCCATTTAAACTGGACTCTGAGAAATAAGAAGCATATTTTATTCCACAGGGAAAAATCATCTTAGATGAAAACACATATTATATATGAACATATTTATATTAGTCATCTTTGTACAGTTTCAATGTGCCCATGTTATTGGATTACTTTAGCCCTAGATTCTGAGAATTCTGCTTCTAGGATGGTGTAGTTTGTTTAAGACCAATCCTGGGAACAACTTGGATTGAACAGGATGTTGCCAATATGCAACCAGTTTTGATATATGAAAATAGAAAATTTTATGTGGCTGAATCTAATCAAGTTTCTAGATGAAACATTATAAAATTATTATTTGAAGGCATGATAAGTCCAATGCAATAAGACTTGGGCAAACAAGACCCCAGAGAGAAGGGAAACCCAGGGAAATAAGCCTAACAACATTTGGCATCACTTTTCACTTCAAGGCATCTGGCAGTTCCAAAGTAAAGCCTAGGCTAAGAAGCAGAACAGAGAGTTATGGCTAAAACACTTAGAAGCTATAAATAATTCTAGGCATTCTAAAAGGGAAGAGAGGAAATAATACATTTAAACTCAGGGCCCACTAAGGGGAAGAGCTGTGGTCATCACACCAGGCTTGCAGTTGAGGTCCTTTTCAACAAAAAATGATAAGGAATTAGACAGACTATCAAAAGACTGAAGCTAGCTTTGAAATATCTCATTCTCTGATTGGATTTAATTCCTAGGCTGACCAAATGCCAGAAGCAAAAGCAAATTCTCCCTGGAGGAAGATATCATCCAGAGGCTCAAATTATCTATTGCATCAAACTTTTTTGCTCAATATCTGGTACTCAGTCAAAAGTACCAGGCACACAAAAAGACAAGAATTATTGTTTTTCATTTTGTCTTTAGTAAATAGAGACCTTTAGGAGGTTGAGATGTTGTAATTATCCTACAGGAACTTTAAAAAACCCTATAGTTAATATAGCTAAGATATTAAATGACTAGGTGGGAAATTTTGACAAAATAATCAAATCAACATCTTGAAACTAAAAAATATAACTGAAATTTAGAACTCAGTGGACCACTTTAAGAGCAAATTAAAATCTAGCTAAAGAGATAATTAGTAAACTGAAAGATAGGCCAGAAGAAAAATCCAGGCTGGAACACCACAGGCCAAAAGGATGGAAAAGACGTCTAAAAGAATATAAAAGCTATAGGACAAGTGGGATTCACCTCAGGGATGCAAGGATGGTACAACATTTAAAAATCCATCAACATCATCCACCACATCAACAAAAAGAAGGACAAAATCCACATCATCATCTCCATAGATGCTGAAAAAGCATTTGACAAAATTCAACATCCATTCATCTTAAAAACTCTCAACAAAACGGATATAGACGGCAAGTACCTCAACATAATAAAGGCCTTATATAACAAACCCACAGCCAACATCATACTTAACAGTGAGAAGCTGAAAACTTTTCACCTAAGATCGGGACAAGACAGGGATGCCCACTCTCCCCAGTTATTCAACATAGTACTGGAGGTCCTAGACACGGCAATCAGAAAAAACAAAGAAATACAAGGCATCCAGATTGGTAAAGAAGTCAAACCATCACTATTTGCAGATGACATGATATCGTACATAAAAACCGTAAAGAATCCACTCCAAAACTACTAGAACTAATATCTGAATTCAGCAAAGTTGCAGGATACAAAATTAATACACAGAGATCTGTTGCTTTCCTATACACTAACGATAAACTAGCAGAAAGAGAAATCAGGAAAACAATTCCATTCACAATTGCATCAAAAAGAATAAAATACCTAGGAATAAACCTAACCAAGGAAGTGAAAGACCTATACGCTGAAAACTACAAGACACTCTTAAGAGAAATTAAAGAGGACACTAACAAATGGAAACTCATCCCATGCTCTTGGATAGGAAGAATTAATATTGTCAAAATGGCTATCCTACCTAAAGCAATCTACAGATTCAATGCAATCCCTATCAAAATACCAACAGCATTCTTCAATGAACTGGAATAAATAGTTCTAAAATTCATATGGAACCACAAAAGACCCCAAATAGCCAAAGCAATCCTGAGAAGGAAGAATAAAGCAGGGGGGGGATTACGCTCCCCAACTTCAAGCTATACTACAAAACCACAGTAATCAAGACAATTTTGTACTGGCACAAGAACAGACCCACAGACCAGTGGAACAGAATAGAGAGTCCAGATATTAACCCAAGCATATATGGTCAATTAATAAACGATAAAGGGGCCATGGATATACAATGGGGAAACGACAGCCTCTCCAACAACTGGTGTTCGCAAAACTGGACAGCTACATGTAAGAGAATGAAACTGGATCATTGTCTAACCCCATACACAAAAGTAAACTCAAAATGTATCAAAGACCTGAATGTAAATCATGAAACCATAAAACTCATAGAAAAAAACATAGGCAAAAATCTCTTGGATATAAACATGAGCAACTTCTTCATGAACATATCTCCCCGGCCAAGGGAAACAAAAGCAAAAATGAACAAGTGGGACTATATCAAGCTGAAAAGCTTCTGTACAGCAAAGGACACCATCAGTAGAACAAAAAGACATCCTACAGTATGGGAGAATATATTCATAAATGACATATCTGATAAAGGGTTGACATCGAAAAAAAAAAAGAGCTCATGCACCTCAACAAACAAGAAGCAAATAAGCCAATTAAAAAAATGGGCAATCTGAATAGACACTTCTCCAAAGAAGAAATTCAGATGGCCAACAGGCACATGAAAATCCATATCATCAGAGAAATGAAAATTAAAACCACAATGAGATATCACTTCACACCAGTTAGGATGGCCACCATCCAAAACACAAACAACAACAAATGTTGGCAAGGATGTAGAGACAGAGGAACCCTCCTACACTGTTGGTGGGAATGTAAATTAATTCAACCATTGTGGAAAGCAGTATGGAGGTTTCTCAAAAAACTCAAAATAGAAATATCATTTGACCCAGGAATTCCACTCCTAGGAATTTTACCCTAAGAATGCAGCAGTGCAGTTTGAAAAAGACATATGCACCCCTATGTTTATTATAATAGCCAAGAAATGAAAGCAACCTAAGTGTCCATCAGTAGATGAATGGATAAAGAAGATGTGGTACATAAATACAATGGAATATTATTCAGCCATTAGAAGAAAACAAATCCTACCATTTGCAACAACATGGATGGAGCTAGAGGGTATTATGTTCAGTGAAATAGCCATGCGAAAAAAGACAAGTATCAAATGATTTCACTCATATGTGGAGTATAAGAACAAAGAAAACAACTGAAGGAACAAAACAGCAGCAGACTCACAGAACCCAAGAATGGACTAATAGTTACTAAAGGGAAAGGGACTGGGGAGGATGGGTGGGAAGGGAGGGACAAGGGGGAAAAAGTGGCATTACGATTAGCAGACGTGATGTTGGGGGGGCACGGGGAGGGCGGTACAACACAGAGAAGACAAGTAACGATTCTATAGCATCTCACTATGCTGATGGACAGTGACTGTAATGGGGTATGTGGTGGGGTCTTGATGATGGGGGGAGTCTAGTAACCATAATGTTGCTCATGTAATTGTAGATTAATGATACCAAAATAAAAAATAAAAGAAAATTTAAAAAAGAAGCTGCTCATCCCGGACTTTCCTTCCCTGTCTCATGGGCTGGTGATGAGCCAGCATCCACTGTGTGGATGGGGACCATAGCTGGGAGATGGTGGAGTGATCCAGGCTGACCTCGTGCAGCAGAGCAGCCTGCTGCCCTGGACTCGCCACCGCTAAGGACTGTTAGTGAGAGAACTAAAAATCCACCTGTGCTCAGCTGCACTTCTGGGTCCCTTGGCTAAGCAGCCTGGCCTCCCTTTAGCAATGCAACAATGGGGGCATTTCAGCATCTCAACTCCCTCAGAAGGCAGAACTGGAAGAGCCTGCCTTAAATTTCATTTCACATCATTGTGAGAAGAATTATATTTCAGTTCCTTTAAAAAGTCATCTTAGGAACTACAGGGTATTATGCTCAGTGAAATAAGTCAGGCAGAGAAAGACAAGTACCAAATGATTTCCCTCATCTGTGGAGTATAACAATGAAGCAAAACGGAAGGAACAGAACAGCAGCAGACTCACAGACTCCAAGAAGGGACTAGTGGTTACCAAAGGGGAGGGGTGGGGGAGGATGGGTAGGGAGGGCGAGAGAAGGGGATTGTGGGGTATCATGATTGGTGCACATCGTGTTTGTGGGGTCACGGGGAAGACAGTGTAGCTCAGAGAAGACAAATAGGGACTCTGTGGCCTCTTACTACACTGAGGACAGTGACTGCAATGCGGTATGGAGAGGCACTCGATAGTAAGGGTGAGCGTAATAACCACATTGTTTTTCTTGTGAAACCTTCATAAGAATGTATATTAATATACCTTTTTTACAATAAAAAAAAGTCATGTTAAAAAAAAAAAGCTATAGGACACAGTGATTCAGTCTAACATGTAAGTATTGGAATCCCGGAAGAAAAAGACAGAAAAATAGAGCACAGGCAATATATGTAGAGATAGCATCTGAGAACTTTTCAAAACTGATAAAAGATAGTACATTTCAGATTCAGAAATCACTGTAAAACACAAAATAGGGCATGCACACACACACACATACACACTTCTAGATACATCATAACCAAATTGCAGAAAACAAAAGAGAAAAAACTTCTAAAAGCAGCTACAGAAAATAGAAATATTATCTTTAAAGGAAAAACAAAACATTCTACTTTTGAAAAAAAGCTATGAACACCAAGAATGATGGAAAAATTTCAAAGTCTCTAAAAAGTTAACTACCAATCTGGAGTTCAAATTCCTAGTGAAAATATCCTTAAAATATGAAGGTAAAATAAAGATATTTTCAGACAAAAACTAAGAGAATTTGTCAGCAACTAGCTGCACTAAAAGAAATATTAAGGAGAATTCAGAAGGAAACTGATACCAAATGGGAACTCAGAGATGCACGAAGGTATGGAGAGCTAGAGAAAAGGTAAATGTGGTTACTTAAATCAATATTGGCTATATAAAACATTAGTAATAAAGTCTTGTGAGGTTAATATATAAATAGATAGTTTGTGTTTCATATGCATGTGTTTATAAAATTAAAATATTTGAAAACAAAAGCATAGAAACTGAGGGGGGCGGAAGTAAATGAAGTTAAGGGCTTCCAAGCTCCTTGCATTATCTAGGAAGTGGTAAAATAATCCTAGAATGAGTGCTATAATCTCCATCGTAGTCATGAAAGAACTGTTAAAAAATTTATAGTTAACAATCTAAAAAATATTTAAGTACTCCAAAAGAATATGAGAGAAAGAAAATATAAAACATGGACTAAACAAAAAATAGATAGTAAAATGGTGTACTTAAGCCTTAATATGTCAGTATTTACATACATGTGAATGGACTAAAAGATTGCCAAATGTTAAAAAGCCGCTGTCACCACTACCTTATTGTTTACAAGATATATTCCTCAAATATAAGAAAATAGAAAAGTTGAAAGTAAAAGCAGACAACAATATACCACACAAACATGGATTTTTAAATGCTATTAATCCAGGGCTCACAGTTGGCTTTTTGCATGTGGCCCTTTCATAGAGAGCTAGGAATTTTCTGATCAGAATCTCAACACAAGCCCATCCTGGAAAGCTTGTACAAGTTAAAGAAGTAAATTATTGATTTGTATTTAAAGTATGTCTACCATTACATTTTATTAAATCTTTTAAAAGAAAGTGAAGAGACAAATAGGCCAGAGGCAGAATTAATGGCAGAGGATGTTGAAGACCTAGATTTATATTCTTCAGTAGATGTCAGCCAAAGAGGGATCACTTACGGTTGTAGAGCAGGTTTCGAGGTAAGTTATCATGGATAAAATAGCATCTCATAAAAACCAAAGTTTAAACAAATTTTAGGGAAAAAAGGACTTCTTTAGCCATAATAAAATGTTTTCTAAATAATTAAATTGAATATTTAAAGATTATTAAAATCACGTGAGTTATTAAAATCATGTTATCACCTCTTACTTACAAAATAAATTATTGTATTTAACTTATCCCCAATCTTTTTCCTCTGGGAAAAGTTGACTATGATTCAGATACCCTTTGTTATTATCTTCAGAGAAGGAAACTACCCAAATTGCCTCATTACAGATTACAGTTGTATATGGGCCCTATTACTAGGAAGTGACAAGTGGTAAACCTGTTCAGTTAAAAACTTCCAGGGCCAGCTGACTTGTGCAGCTGCACACAAATCTTTTGGATTCAGAAAAGAAAAGATATAGAGAGAAATGAAGCGTGGTAACACTGTAGAGAAGTCCATTTTGGCCACTTGCATCCTTTCTGAAAACCAGTCTTGGACAAACCTAAAATGAAAGATACAGAAATTTAGTTCAGAACACTAATGTCTAAAATTGACTAAAAAGTATAAATATTGCTCATTGTTCTTTCCCTGATGTTCTACCTATTAGAAAAATTAAATCCTAAATAACATTAGGCTAGATTTAAAAAAAACTTGTATTCACTTTAAGTGACCCATTCTGAAGAGGAAGATCAATAACAAATATATCTAAAATCCACAGGAAAAAAAACTGAAATAAATATCGTTGTTAAGCTATAAATCTGGGTTGTTTTCCTTTTCTTTCACCCCCAATTCAATAAATCGAGTCCTTCCAGCTTTACAAATATGTATCCTTAAAAATACCCCAAATCCAACCACTTCTGTCTATCTGCACTGCCAGCAGTCTGGTCCAAGGCACCTCCATGTCTCTCCTCAGGATCGCAACAGCCTTCTGATTGTCTCCCTGCTTCCACTCTAGTCTTCCTAGCGCCCATTCTCCATACAGCAGCCCAGGTGGTTTTTAAAATGTAAGTTAGATAATGTCACTTGTACAGTAAAACCCTACAATGACTTCCTAAATGCAATTAGAATAAAAACCTAAAGCTACCTCACACTTAGTGGTGAAATATTAAAAGCCTTCTCCTTAACATCAGGAACAAAGAAAGAATGTCCACTCTCACTACATTAACAGGTCCTGGAAGTCCTAGCCAGTTCAACAGGGCAAGAAAAAACATAAAAGGTATACACACTGAAAAGGAAGCAGTAAGACTGTCTCAATTTATGTATTATGCATGTAGATTCTATAAAACAACTATTAAAAACAGCTATTTAAATGGTTGAACTTGTATAAAATTCTTGATGATTTTCTCTATCTTTTTAATGTTTATGGGATCCATATTCCTTTTTTCATTCCTGATATTGATAATTTGTATTTTCTCTCTCTTTTCCTTGGTTACTCTTGTTTTTTCTTGGTTACTATTTGTCTTATAAATAAAAATCAAATTTATTACTATTTTCAAAAAGACAACTTTTGTTTTTGTAAATTTTCTCTATGATTTGTCCATTTTCTATTTTACTGATTTCCATTCTTCATCATTTCTTTCCTTTTGCTTACTTTGGGTATAATTTGCTACTTTTTCCTAGTTTCTTAATTATTATTGTTTGAAATATTTTCTAGTGTCCCTCCTTCAGAGAAGGAAACTACCCAAATTGCCTCATTACAGATTACAGTTGTATATGGGCCCTATTACTAGGAAGTGACAAGTGGTAAACCTGTTCAGTTAAATGTGATTTCCTCTTTGACCATAGTTATTTATAAGTGAGAAAATTTCACGTATTTGGGAATTTTCTAGATATTTTTATTAATCTCAAATTTTATTGCTTTGCTGTTAAAGAATACACTTAATAAGATTTCAACAATTTTGAAATATATTGAGTCTTATTTTTTAAGATGTGTCTTGGTGAATGTTATATTGCTCATAAAAATAACATATATTTGGAAATCTGGAGGGTTAGTTTTCTATACTAGGTTAAGGTGGTTGAGAAGATTGCTCAGTTCTTCTATACTCTTACCAATTTTTTTTTTAGTTCTATTAATTCTGTCAGTTTTTGTTTCATGTCATTTGAAGCTCTATTATTTGATACATACACACTTATAATTGTTAAGACTTTTGATGACCTGATTTTTTCTTATTGTAAAATGTTCCCCTCTCTCTGGCAATATTCCTTACATTGAAGTGCATTTGTCTGATATTAATATTGCCTTCCTATTTTTATATGCTTACTATTTGCATGGTATCTCTCCTTTTACTTTTTACCAATCAGTGTCTTTGTATTTAAAATATATCCTTTGTAGTCAATATACAGTTAGATCTTGTTGGGGGTCTTTTTTGCTCATCTGGCAACCATTGCCTTTCATTTGAGCATTTATTCTTCTTATACTTAATGTAATTACTGATATGGTTGAATCCAAGTTTCAATTTTTTATTTGTTAGTCATCCCATCAGTCTTATGAAACTTTATTCTTCTTCTTCTACCTGGCGTTGAGTTGACAAGGTGTTTTGTATTCCATTCTAAGTCCTTTACTGGCTTTATATGATAGCTCTTGCATTTACCCTTTTGTTGCTAGGAAGATAATATGTATCTTTAACTTTTCATAGTCATAAAAAATGGAAGAATAGTGCAAGAGTGTAATTCTTGCAATCCTACACGCTATTTGCATATATACTTTATCTACTTATGTTATAAACCCCAAAATACATTGTTTTCCCCTAAACATATGCCTTTTAAATAACTTTAAAAGTTTGTATTTTCCCACACACTTTTCATTTCCTGTGCTCTTCATTCCTCCTTATAAATCTGTTTATCAGTTTCCTTAGCCTAATACTTCCTTTAGCATTTCTTTCTTTCTTTTTTGTTTCCTGGCAAGTCTTCCTTTATACAATGACTCTATATCCAAGCTGCACTTGAGAATCTCCTAGTGAGCTTTTTTTTTTTAGTGCAGTATTTTTTTTATTAAGGTATCATTGATATACCGTCTTATAAAGGTTTCACATGAGCAACATTGTGGTTATTACATTCACCCATATTATCAAGTCCCCCACCACATCCCACTGCAGTCACTGTCCATCGGTGTAGTAAGATGCTACAGAGTCACTACTTGTCTTCTCTGTGCTATACTGCCTTCCCCATAACCCCCCTACATTATGTGTGCTAATCATAATGCCCCTTAATCCTTTTCTCCTTCCATCCACATCCACCTTCCCTATCCCCTTCCCTTTGGTAACCGCTAGTCCCTTCTTGGAGTCTGTGAGTCTGCTGCTGTTTTCTTCACCAGCATATGTTGTTTCTTGTCTTTTGGATGTTGGCCATCCTAACTGGTGTGAGGTGATATCTCATTGTGGTTTTTATTTGCATTTTCCTGATAATTAGTCTTTTCATGTGCCTATTGGCCATCTGAATTTCTTCTTTGGAGAAGTGTCTGTTCAGATCCTCCACCCATTTTTTCATCGGGTAATTTGCTTTTTAGGTGTTGAGGCATGTGAGTTCTTTATATATTTTGGATGTCAACCCCTTAATGGATATGTCATTTACAAATATATTCTCCAATACTGTAGGATGCCTTTTTATTCTGCTGATGGTGTCCTTTGCTGTACAGCTTTTTAATCTGATGTAGTCCCACTTGTTCATTTTTGCTTTTGTTTCCCATGCCCAAGAGATACATTCATGAAAAAATTGCTTACGTTTATTTTCAAGAGAGTTTTGCCTATGTTTTCTTCTAAGAATTTTACAGTTTCATGACTTACATTCAGGTCTTTGATTCATTTCAAGTTTACTTTTGTGTATGAAGTTAGACAGTAATCCAGTTTCATTCTCTTACAAATAGCTGTCCAGTTTTGCCAACACCAGTTGTTGAAGAGGCTGTCCTTTCCTTATCATATGTCCATGGCTCCTTTTTCATATATTAATTGGCCAAATATGTGTGGGTTTATATCTGAACTCGGTATTCTATTCCATTAATCTATGGGTTATTGTGCCAGTACCAAATCGTCTTGATTACTGTGGCTTTGTAGTAGAGCTTGAAGTTGGGAAGCATAATCCGTCCACCCCACTTTACTCTTCCTTCTAAGGACTGTTTTGGCTATTAGGGGTCTTTTCTGGTTCCATATTAATTTTAGAACCATTTGTTATAGTTCATTGAAGAATGCAATTGGTATTTTGATAGGAATTGCACTGAATCTGTAAATTTCTTTAGGCAGAATAGCCATTTTGACAATATTAATTCTTCCTACCCATGAGCATGGGATGTATTTCTATTTATTGGTGTCTTTAATTTCTCTCATGAATGTCTTGAACTTCTCAGGGTATAGGACTTTCACCTCCTTGGTTAGGTTTATTCCTAGGTATTTTATTCTTTTTGATGCAGTTGTGAATGGAACTGTTTTCCTTATTTTTGGTTCTGCTAGTTCATTGTTAGTATATAGGAATGCAACAGATTTCTGTGTATTGATTTATCCTAGTAGTTTGGGGTGCATTCTTTAGGTTTTTTTTATGTACAATATCATGTCATCTGCAAACAGGGACAGTTTAACTTCTTCCTTGCCAATCTGGATGCGTT
The DNA here is from genome assembly GCA_032199065.1 of Smutsia gigantea. NCBI lineage: Eukaryota > Metazoa > Chordata > Mammalia > Pholidota > Manidae > Smutsia > Smutsia gigantea. The sequence continues at coordinate 121,734 of JAVSCE010007230.1, forward strand.
TTATTTCTTTGTGTTGTCTGATTGCCATGGCTAGGCCCTCCAGAACTATGTTGAATAAAAGTGGGAAGAGTGGGTGTCCTTGTCTTGTTCCCGATCTTAAAGGAAAAGCTTTCAGCTTCTCGCTATTAAGTATGTTGGCTGTGGGTTTGTCATATATGGCCTTTATTATGTTGAGATACTTGCCATCTATACCCATTTTATTGAGAGTTTTTATCATGAAGGGGTGTTGAATTTTCTCAAATGCTTTTTCAGCATCTATGGAGATGATCATGTGATTTTTGTCCTTTTTGTTGATGCAATTCATGATGTTGATGGATTTTCAAATATTGTGCCATCCTTGCATCCCTGGAATAAATGCTACTTGATCATGATGGATGATATTTTTTATGTATTTTTCAATTCAGTTTACTAGTATTTTGTTGAGTATTTTTGCATCTATGTTCATCAGAGATATTGGTCTGTAATTTTCTTTTTTAGTGGTGTCTTTGCCTGGTTTTGGTATTAGAGTGATACTCAGAATGAGATTGGAAGCATTCTCTTCTCCTCTTCTTTTTGGAAAATTTTAATGAGGGTGGGTATTAGGTCTTCTCTAAATGTTTGATAAAAATCAGTGGTGAAACCCTCTGGTGAGGGGGTTTTGTTCTTAGGTAGTTTTTTGATTACCAATTCAATTTCACCGCTGTTAAATGATCTGTTCAGATTTTCTGATTCTTCCTGGGTCAGTCCTGGAAAGCTGTGTTTTCCTAGAAAGTTTTCCATTTCTTTTAGGTTATCCAGTTTTTTAGCATATATTTTTTTGTAATATTCTCTAATAATTCTTTGTATTTCTGTGGTGTCTGTAGTGATTTTATCATTCTCATTTCTGATTCTGTTATGTGTGCAGACTCTTTTTCTTTTTTTCTTTTCTTTTTTTAATTAAGGTATTATTGATATACACTCTCATGAAGGTTTAACATGAAAAAAATGTGTGCTTACTGCATTCACCCTTGTTACCGTGTTCCCACATACCCCATTGCAGTCACTGCCCAACAGTATAATAAGATGCCACAGAGTCACTATTTGCCTTCTCTGTGCTACCCTGTCTTCCCCATGATTCCCCCCAAACAATGTGTGCCAATCATAATACCCATCAATCCCCTTCTCCCTCCCTCCCCCGCCTCTTCCCCTTGGCAACTGCTAGTCTCTTCTTGGAGTCTATGACTCTGTTGCTGTTTTGTTCCTTCAGTTTTGCTTCGTGTTATACTCCACAAATGAGGGAAATCAGTTGATACTTGTCTTTCTCCACCTGGCTTATTTCACTGAGCATAATATCCTCCAGCTCCATCCATGTTGTTGCAAATGGTAGGATTTGTTTCTTTCTTATGGATGAATAGTATTCCATTGTGTATATGTACCACATCTTCTTTATCCATTCATCTACTGATGGACACTTAGGTTGCTTCCATATCTTGGCTATTGTAAACAGTGCTGCAATAAACATAGAGATGCATACGTCTTTTTAAATCTGAGAAATTATATTCTTTGAGTAAATTCCAAGGAGTGGGATTCCCGGGTCAAATGGTACTTCAATTATTAGTTTTTTCAGGAACCTCCATATTGCTTTCCATGATAGTTGAACTAGCCTACATTCCCACCAGCAGTGTAGGAGGATTCCCCTTTCTCCACATCCTCGCCAGCATTTTCTCTTCTTAGTCTTTTCAATACTGGCCATCCTAACTGGTGTGAGGTGATATCTCATTGTGGTTTTTATTTGCATTTCCCTGATTATTAGTGATCTGGAGCATCTTTTCATATGCCTGTTGGCCATCTGAATTTCTTCTTTGGAGAATTGTGTGTTCATATCCTCCACCCATTTTTTAATCAGGTTATTTGCTTTTTGGGTGTTGAGGCATGTGAGTTCTTTATATATTTTGGATGTCAACCCCTTGTCGGATATGTTGTTTACAAATACATTCTCCCATACTGTAGGATGCCTTTTTATTCTGTTGATGGTGTCCTTTGCTGTACAGAAGCTTTTTAGTTTGATGTAGTTCCATGTGTACATTTTTGCTTTTGTTTCCCTTGCTTGAGGAGATGCATTCAGGAAAATGTTGCTCATGTTTATATTCAGGAGATTTTTGCCTGTTGTCTTCTAAGAGTTTTATGGTTTCATAACATACATTCAGGTCTTTGATCCATTTCAAGTTTACTTTTGTGTATGGGGTTAAACAATAATCCAGTTTCATTCTCTTGCATGTAGCTGTCCAGTTTTGCCAATACCAGTTGTTGAAGAGGCTATTGTTTTCCCACTGTATGTCCATGGCTCCTTTATCATATATTAATTGACCATATATGCTTGGGATTATATCTGGGTTCTCCAACCTGTTCCATTGGTCTATGGATCTGTTCTTGTGCCAGTACCAAATTGTCTTGATTACTCTGGCTTTGTAGTAGAGCTTGAAGTTGGGGAGCATAATCCCCCCTGCTTTTTTCTTCCTTCTCAGGATTGCTTTGGCTATTCGGGGTCTTTTGTGGTTCCATATGAATTTTTTAGAACTATTTGCTCTAGTTCGTTAAAGAATGCTGTTGGTATTTTCATAGGAATTGCCTTGAATCTGCAGATTGCTTTAGGTAGGTTGGCCATTTTGACAATATTAGTTCTTCCTATCCATGAGCATGGGATGTGTTTCCATATATTGGTATCTTCTTTAATTTCTCTCATGAGTATCTTGTAGTTTTCAGAGTGTAGGTCTTTCACTTCCTTGGTTAGGTTTATTCTTAAATATTTTATTCTTTTTTATGCAATTGTGAATGGAATTGTTTTCCTGATTTCTCCTTCGGGTAGTTCATCATTAGTATATTGAAATGCACCAGATTTCTGCATATTAATTTTGTATCCCACAACTTTGCTGAATTCAGATATTAGAACTAGTAGTTTTGGAGTGGATTCTTTAGGGTTTTTTATGTACAATATCATGTCATCTGCAAACAGTGACAGTTTAACTTCTTTTTTACCAATCTGGATGCCTTTTATTTTTTGTGTTGTCTGATTTCCATGGTGAGGACCTCCAGAACTATGCTGAATAAAAGTGGGGAGAGTGGGCATCATTGTCTTTTTCCCGATCTTAAAGGAAAAGCTTTCAGCTTCTCGCTGTTAATATGATGTTGGCTGTGGGTTTGTCATATATGGCCTTTATTATGTTGAGGTACTTGCCCTCTATACTCATTTTGTTGAGAGTTTTTATCATGCATGGATGTCGAATTTTGTCGAATGATTTTTCCACATCTATGGAGATGATCATGTGGCTTTTGTTCTTCTTTTTGTTGATGTGGTGTATAATGTTGATGGATTTTCGAAGATTGTACCATCCTTGCATCCCTGGAATAAATCCTACTTGATCATGATGGATGATATTTTTGACGTATTTTTGAATTCGGTTTGCTAATATTTTGTTGAGTATTTTTGCATCTATGTATATTGGTCTGTTATTTTCTTTTTTTGTGGTATCTTTGCCCGGTTTTGGTATTAGGGTGATGCTGGTCTCACAGAATGAGTTTGGAAGTATTCCTCCTCTTCTACTTTTTGAAAAACTGTAAGGAGAATGGGTAGTAGGTCTCCACTAAATGTTTGATAAAATTCAGCGGTGAATCCATCTGTTCCAGGAGTTTTGTTCTTAGGTAGGTTTTTGATTATCAATTTCTTTGCTGGTAATTGGTCCATTCAGACTTTCTGTTTCTTTCTGTGTCAGCCTTGGAAGGTTGTATTTTTCTAGGAAGTTGTCCATTTCTTCTAGGTTATCCAGTTTGTTAGCATATAATTTTTCATAGTATTGTCACATAATTCTTTGTATTTCTGTGGTGTTCATAGTGATTTTTCCTTTCTCATTTTAGATTCTGTTTATGTGTGTAGACTCTCTTTTTTTCTTGATAAGTCTGGCTAAGGGTTTATCTATTTTGTTTATTTCCTTGAAGAACTTGCTCCTGGTTTCATTAATTCTTTCTGTTGTTTTATTCTTCTTGATTTTATTTATTTCTGCTCTAATCTTTATTATGTCTCTCCTTCTACTGACTTTGGACCTCATTTGTTCTTCTTTTTCTAGTTTCATTAATTGTGAGTTTAGACTGAGCATATGGGATTGTTCTTCTTTCCTGAGGTAAGCCTGTATTGCTATATACTTTCCTCTTAGAACTGCCTTCTCTGCGTCCCACAGATTTTGGGGTTTGAGTTGTTGTTTTCATTTGTCTCCATACATTGCTTGAATTCTGTTTTTATTTGGTCAGACCCATTGATTATTTAGGAGCATGTTGTTAAGCCTCCATGTGTTTGTGGGCTTTTTTGTTTTCTTTGCATAATTTATTTCTAGTTTCATACCTTTGTGGTCTCAGAGGCTGGTTCATACAATTTCAATCCTTCTGAACTTACTGAGGCTCTTTTGTGTCCTAGTATATGATCTATTCATAAAAATGTTCCATATGCACTTGAAATGAATGTGTATCCTGCTGCTTTTGGGTGTAGAGTTCTGTAGATGTCTGTTAGGTCCATCTGTTCTAATGTCTTGTTCAGTGCCTCTGTATCCTTACTAATTTTCTGTCCTGTTGATCTGTCCTTTGGAGTGAGTGGAGTGTTGAAGTCTCCTAAAATGAATGCATTGCATTCGATTTCCCACTTTAATTCTGTTAGTATTTGTTTAACATATGTAAGTGCTCCTATGTTGGGTGCATAGATATTTATAATTGTTATATCCTCTTGTTGGTCTGACCCCTCTAACATTATGTAATGTCCTTCTTTGTCTCTTGTAACTTTCTTTGTTTTGAAGTCATTTTGTCTGATATAAGTTCTGCAATTCCTGATTTTTTCTCCCTGTTAGTTGCATGAAATATCTTTTTCCATCCCTTCACTTTTAGTCTGTGTGTGCCTTTCGTTTGAAGCGAGTCTGTTGTAGGCAGCATATATATGGGTCTTGTTTTTTTATCCATTGTGTAACTCTATGTGTTTTGATTCGTGCATTCAATCCATTTACGTTTAGGGTGATTATCAGTAGATATGTACTTATTGCCATTGCAGGCTTTAGATTCATGGTTATGAAAGGTTCAAGGGTCGTTTCTTTACTATCTAACTGTCTAATTTATCTTGCTTATTATGATATTTCAAACACAATCTAAAGGTTTTTTTTTCTCCCTTCTTTTTCTTCCTCCTCCACTCTTTATATATTAGGTGTCATATTCTTTACTCTTTCTGTATCCCTTGACTGACTTTGGGGGTCATTGATTTAATTTTGCATTTGCTTAGCAGTTAATTGGTCTACTTCCTTTAGTGTGGTTTTATTTTCCCTAGTGACAGCTATTTAGCTTTAGGAGCACTTCCATCTATAGCCAGCCCTTCAAAATACACTATAGAGATGGTTTGTGGAAGTTAAATTCCCTCACCTTTTGCTTATCTGGAAATTATTTAATCCCTGCTTCAAATTTAAATGATAATCTTGGCAGGGAGAGTATTCTTGGATCAAGGCACTTTTGTTTTATTACATTAAATATATCATGCCACTCCCTTCTACCCTGTTAGGTTTCTGCTGAGAAGTCTGATGATATCTTGATGGGTTTTCCTTTGTATGTGATCTTTTTTCTCTCTCTGGCTGCTTTTAATACTCTGTCTTTGTCCTTGATCGTTGCCATTTTAATTATTATATGTCTTTTTTTGCCTCCTTGGGTCCCTTGTGTTGGGAGATCTGTACACTTCCATGACCTGAGAGACTATTTACTTCCCCAAATTGGGGAGTTTTTTAACAAATATTTCTTCAAAGGCACTTTGTATCCCTTTTTGTCTCACTTCTTCTGGTACCCCTATAATGTGAGTATTGTTTCATTTGGATTGGTCACGCAGTTCTCTTAATATGCTCTCATTCCTAGAGATCCTTTTTTCTCTCTGTGCCTCAGCTTCTTTGTATTCCTGTTCTCTAATTTGTAATTCATTTATCATCTCCTCAACCTCACCTAATCTGCTTTTAAATCCCTCCGCTGTATGTTTTATCTCAGATACAGTATTTTTCAAAGTTTCTATCTCTTTCTTGAAGTGCTCTGTGAGGTCTTGAATATTTTCTGTAGCTCCATGAGAATGTTTATGATTTCTATTTTGAAATATTCATCAGGATGATTGGTGTTTTCATTTTTACTCAGCTCTCGTTCTGGTGTTTGAGGTATTTTGGTTTATACCAGGTTCTTGTGCCGCTTCATATTACTAATGATTACAATGGAATAATAACTTTGCGTCAGCAGCACCCTTTAGTGCCCAGAAGCTCTACTCTCTGGAGCTGCCCAACCTCTACAGTGATGGCAGGGGTCACAGGTGCATGGTACCATTGCCTGCCAGGAGAGAGCTCTTTCCTGCTTCCCAGCCTCAGTGCTTGCCTCCAATGTCAGGGCCAGTGGGCCGAATGCACAGGGAGGAACCTCTATACCTTGTAGCTGCCATAGACAGGACTACCATCCGGCTGGCCTGCCACAATGGTGGGGGCAGCAGGTTTGCGAACCGTGTTGTCTGGGAGAGAGGAGCAGCAGACTGAGTATTGCATGCGGGGCCTCGGTGCTGCATTGCCAACCAAGGGGATGGAGCATGTGAAGCTCCTGAAAGTTCCCAACCTGCTGCTGGGCTGAGTGTACTGGGACGACTTTGTCCACCAGTCCTTTCTCCTGAGCAACAAACTCCGTGTAATCCTTTCTCCTTTAGCAGCCCTCCCACTGTTGGGAAGTCTGTCAAAGTGCATGCCTTTCTTTTGTCCCAGAACAGGCAGTTGTGGGAACCTTTTCTCCGCAAGTGGGTGGAATCTCAATCTCTCCAAGTGTTCCATCTGTCTTTGCTTTTCAACCCCTCTAATCTCCAGAGCACCATATAATGTGGTTTCGTGCTCCCAGAGTAGATCTGCTGGGGTCGGTATTTAGCAGTTCTAGGCTTGTACTCCTTCCCTTCTCTGTTTCTCTTCCTCCTGGGGGTAAGCTGGGATGGGGGGAGGGCTTGGGTCCCATCGAATTGTGGCTTTGCTATCTTATCCTTTTCTGCGATGTCTTCTCTTTTCCCCAGATGTAGGCCATCTGTTGCAGTCTTCTTTCCAGTTGCTCTTTCAGGATTAGTTGTATTTGCTGTATTTTCGTGTTATGTGTGGTTTTGGGAAGACGTTTCTGCCTCACTTCTCATGCTGCCATCTTGTTTAATCCTTTAGCATTTCTTTACTGGAAGTCTTCTAACCAGAAATTTTTTCAGTTTCCTATTATCTGAAAATGTCTTTATTTTACCTTAATACTTGTGGTACTATTATGACCTATATTAATTGATTTCAATAATTATCAACTTGTAGCAAATCTAGTTTCTTCTTTATCTTCTTTCTTCATTCCCATATTATTTTTAAGCAAATCTAAGACACCATATCATTTCATCCATAAATACTTGAGCATATATCATTAAATGGTAAGAACATTAAACATTTTTAAATGTTATATTATTGTATATGCAATGAAACGCACACATCCTAGTGTACCGTCTGATGAGCATCGACATGTACATGCTAATGTGGCCATCAGCCAGATCAAAATATCAAACATTCTCACTAGTTCTTTCTTCCTTCACCTATTTCACCCATCTCCCTACCCCAACAGAGAACATATTTTAAAAACATGTAATACCATCATCGTAATACCATCATCATGCCTAAACAAATTCAACAATAATTTCTTTATGTGATATGCATATTTTTAGAAAACATTTTTTATATAACATCCATCAAGAAAATTTCTTACATTGCATTGCATGGCACCTAAGCACAGATGGATCTGGAATGAATAAAAAATCCAAGTCTCCCCCAAAGCAATAATATTGGGGGTTATATATATCTTAGACCAAAGAGGCATTTCATGGCCCATGAAAGATGCTGGCCTTGCAGCCACCAACTATAACAAAAAAAGATACTTAATACCTGATTGTCCTCCTTATATACTGGCAGTAAACATCACCACCAGATAGATGGTTATATTTGCAGTCAAATGCTCTACCCCTGAGCTATACCCCCTGATGGTTATATTTGAATAAGAATCACTAGAACAAGAACTTCTGGAAGCAATACAGGTATTAGTAAATCAAGCTCTTCCCTGGAAACCCTAATCTCCAAATTCCGAATTACAGAAAGTTGTAATAAATCTCACGCTGATTGAACACTTTGGCAGTAAGAACCCACAGACTTCACTTATCTCAGGCAGATTTTTTCCTCACTACTACTGCTGTGATAAAGGTTCCTAACAGACACAGATTAACTCAGTGAAAGAAAAGTCATGACTATGAACAGATTTCAATTCTTCAGTGTCTTCTCTGACTTAAATTTCCAGAGACTAGGTCAACCTCCAGAAATTTCCAATGTGACATGGAAGTGGCACATCCAGTTAGGGACAAAAAATATTTTAGTTACCTTCAAGAACAGGTTCCTGAACACCCTTTAGACCCAGAGATAGACAAGACCACTAATTTACCCAAACTGCTGGCTTAACTGGAGCCTTATTTATAAATCTTGGGAGAAGGAAAAGTCATACTTTGCAATGGAACACCAACTAATACATATAGAAGGAATTAAGAAATTAGAAAATCACCACTTGGAAGCTAACATAGTAATAATTACTTCAGGTAAGATTTATCAATCGGTGCTAAAACTCGTGGGTAAATGTATGATGAGGAACAGGCTATCTGCATAATTCAAATACTTTTTAATTAATTTAAAAATAAAGGCTTTTTAGTAACCTACTGATTAATTAATAAGTACAAAATATTTAATAATCATCTTAACCAGAAATACCATTTGGCCCAGGAATTCCACTCCTAGGAATTTACCCCAAGAATGCAGCAGCACAGTTTGAAAAAGACAGATGCACCCCTATGTTTATCACAGCACTATTTACAATAGCCAAGACATGGAAGCAACCTAAATGTCCATCAGTAGATGAATGGATAAAGAAGATGTGTTACATATACACAATGGAATATTATTCAGCCATAAGAAGAAAACAAATCCTACCATTTGCAACAACATGGATGGAGCTAGAGGGTATTATGCTCAGTGAAATTAGCCAGGTGGAAAAAGACAAGTATCAAATGATTTCACTCATATGTGGAGTATAAGAACAAAGAAAAAAAGTGAAGGAACAAAACAGCAGCAGACTCACAGAACCCAAGAACGGACTAATAGTTACCAAAGGGAAAGGGACTGGGGAGGATGGGTGGGTAGGAAGGGACACGGGGCAAAAAGGGGCCATACGATTAGCAAACATAATGTAGGGGGGGGCATGGGGAGGGCTATACAACTCAGAAAAGAGAAGTAGTGATTCTATAGCATCTCACTACGCTGATGGACAGTGACTGTAATGGGGTTGGTGGGGGGCACCTGATGAACGGGGTAGTTTAATAACCATAATATTGCACATGTAATTGTAGATTAATGATACCAAAGTAAATTATAAAAAAAAAAGAACAGTGTCGGAACAATTAGGAATATCTTAATGGCGTCTTTGGATTGGATGGTAGTACTGTATCAATGCTGATTTCCTGATATTGGAGGACATACTTCAGTTTTTCACCAGAGTGTCCTTATTTTTTAGGAAACACATGCTGAAATGGTTAGGGTTAAAGGGGCATAATGTTTGCAACGTACTATCAAATGATTTGAAATAATAAGGCAAAATGGTAAAATGTTAGCAATTGAGGAATTCAGGTAAAAAGTATAAAGGAATTATTTGTACTATTTTTGCAACTTTTCTGTAAGTAAACAGATAATGCAAAATAAAGTTGTAGGGTAATTTTGTTTGTTTGTTTGGAGTTTTTTTGTTTTTTTTTTAAGAAGAGGTACCTGCTTCAATTCTAAGGTTTAATGATTGATTGCCTATTATTTTGTGTGTTTCACTCTCCTGGCTTTATTTTGAGTCACTGCTCTTTTTTGATCCCTGTCCAAGCAGCTCTGTCACAACCTGAGACAAAACAGGGTAGTTTAAAATGAACTTGCTGGCACACCAGTCTGGGTAAAGTGTGTGTGTGTATGTGTGTGTGTAATGTAAACAGGAGGCCAAAGAATGGAGTCGTGCGTGTACTGACAGCATATAGTATCCACAGACAAAGGTGTCACTTGAGATCTCAGTACTGATAGAGATTAACATTCAAGCTGAATGAGACCGTGACACCTTGGAGAACATGGCATGCATCCCAATGCATCACTGACCTAACTCCTCGCGGTCCCAGGGAGGCTTCACAGTCATTTCACGGGCCCTTGAGAGGAAGTTGGCTCGCAATTGGAATTATAAAACATTTCAACAAAATAAGATGCAAAGCAAAAATGGTTTCACCCTCCTTTTCAAAGGTGGGTCTCTGTATCTTTGGAGTTTGGTCCCCACTCCTCCTCCCACCCCAGCTCCTACTGTCCCATGCCAGCAATGCAGAAGAGAAGAACTGAATCTGAGTTACTTTTCACAGTAAACTGCAATTATACATATTTTATCTTTGTTCCTAGTCTGCACTGCTACAAGGACACATTCAAGTATAATAAATTTGAAGCAAGGAAGGAAGATTGCTTCAGTTATATTTAAAAAAAAACTCGGCACATGAGGAACAGAACTAAGGTAGTTTGCAGTAATAACATTGTGGCTCATTGCATTTCAGTTAATGTCGCAAAGTCAGAAATCTGTGAAGAGAAATAACAACATGTAAGGAGATAATGAACAAAATGTGCTTTGCTCCTTTATTGTGACAAGGATAGCTTCATTTAAATAATTCATGGTACTGCTTTGCAGTGTGCTACTGAATGTACAATGTGTACTTTGCAAAAATAACAAGGCTTAGTAATGTGTGACTGGAGTCTAATTCTCTGCCCTTAAATTTCTGTTAAGAAGTAGAAAGAAGCTGCAAAAATTGTGATGCAAATGACTGGGAGAACAACTTGGAGAGGTGGCCTGGAGAGGGGCAAGTAGAGTGAGCAAAGGTCCCTGTTTTCTAGTTGCCTAGGTTGCACCTTTTAGTCTTGTCTGGTGGCTTTACAAATACTCTCTGGCATGGTGAGGGTCTCGTTATGTGGGTTTCCACGCAGCTGCCATGTCACACAGAATAATGACTGGGTTTTCGGTGTAAGGGAAATGGAGAACCAAGTACTAAGGTATCTGGTAAATAAGAGAGCAACCAGGAGGGGTGAATGAAGTTTTTTTAAAGATTTTAAAATAATTTATGTATTCTGATTCATAAATAATTATATGGGTGCACATAAGCATAAAAAATTAGGTTATATCGAGGCAGTGGGATTATGGATGACATATTTTCCTTTTTTTGCTTATTCACAATTTCCAACAATTTCCAAGCCTGGTGTTACTACTGAATAGACAAAAAGGCCCAAGGCTTTTGTACATGTGGTCCCCTCCCAGTGGAACACTCATCATCCAAGTCTTTGCTTATCTAACTCCTACACATCCTTCAGACTCCAGCCTAAATGCCAAATCCTCAGGGAAGGCTGCCCTGTTCCCCTAGATTGGATGAGGTCCCCATTACTCTTCCCTTGTCACTTAGCACAATTATACCTATTTATTTGATATCTGTTGGTCTGGACAGACCTGCCTTGGACTGTGGGAAAATAAAGGACAACACATGCATACAGATTTGGAATTGTTATGTAAGTTCAGTATGATTTTCCAGGTGTGATACTTATTATTATATAACTTATGGCCAGGGAAGAATATGGTGCTGGGGAAGGAGCAAGAGCCAGCATGGCAGATCTAAGTTGTGGCTAGTAAAAAGCTATCTTTGTAACAATATAGGTAACTGTATAAGGTGATGATAGTGAGTTTTTAGGATAGTATTTCTGGGGTACTGCCAGAATGCCCCCTCCAACAGGCTGACCATTCTTGCTGCCCAAAGATTTTCCTGTGGGCGGCTACTGTCACTCTCTGAGCACTCCATACTCGATGCCACCTCATATCCTTTGCTGAAACCTGTATCCTTTACCCTGGATGTGCACTGTTGTGTAATCTACGCACCATGTTGTGTTTCCATACTGAATTGCTGACCCTCAAGCTCAGTCCTTTCTGAGCTCATCACTATTTAAACTCTCTCTTCCACTGGACTTTGAATCCCATAAAAGAAGGCATGGGGCTGTTTTGTTTGCTGCTCTGTCCCTACCAGGTGCTTGCAACTTGGCAGAGACTAAATCAATATGTGTACATGAGAGTGAAGAATGAAAAAACAATAAAAATAGAAAAATTGGGAAAATTAATTCTTGGATTACTTTCCTATTCATTATAACAAACCACCACCAACTTAGCAGCTTAAAGCAATAAACATGTATTCTCTCAGACGTCCAGAGGTCAGAAATCTAAAATCAGTTTCACTGGGCTATAGTGAAGGTGCTGGCAGGGTTGGTTCCCTCTGGAGGCTCTGAGGGGAGACTGCTTCCTTGCCCTCTTCAGGTTCCAGTAGCTGAGTGTATTCCTTGGCTCGTGGCCCCTCCTGCATCTCCAAAGCCAGCAGCACAGGCTCTTCAAATCTCTCTATCTCTGCCACATCATTCATTCTGACTCCGCTGTCTCTTGCATCCCTTAAAGGACCACTGTGATTACGTTGTGCCCCATAATAGAGGTTAATCTCATCATCTCAAAATCCTTAAACATATTTGCAAAGTCCCTTTGCCATCTAAGGGAACATTCACTGTTTCCAGGGATTAGGGCATGGATGTATGTGGGGGCCATTATTCAGCCCATCGCACTGCTCTAAGTTCTGAGATATGAGTAAAACACCCCAACATATTTATAGTGGTGCAATATTGTATTGTCAAATATCCAGTAAGAGGTATGGATATTCCTTTTTTCCTATTTTAGGACAAGTTTCATTCTACCAAACTATGAATCTCTTATCACCTGTTTAGTGTTGAATCCCATGCACCTAGAACTGTGCTTGGTACATAGGAGGCACCAAGTAAATATTTGCTGAATGCTGGATAAGTAGACATTAACTTCTTGCACCCATCATTGACTTGCCCTTCTCTAGGTAAAATAACCTGCTTGTCTTTGGTGGTCCAGGTTGTATAGAAGCTGACTCCGTCCCTGGCTCCAAAAAGCACATGATCAAGGCTAATTCAATTCATGGGGGTCCACCATGGCCACAGCAACTGGCAGAAGTGGGCACAGACCCAAGCTAGTTCAATCAGAATGAAGCTCAGAGAAACTCCTTTTTCTTGTGGACACAACTGAGGAAACATAATGATGAGGCCATGACTGCTGACAGCAGAGCAGAGGGACAGATGGAAACAAGGCATTGGTTTACTTATTGAACCTCTGGATCAAGCTTCAACTGCGGCCAAATCTACCTCTGGATTTTTCAATTATATAAGAGTAAAAAACATTATTATTTGTGTCAACTTTAGGATCACTCAGAATGAAACATTTTAAAACCACTAAATGACATCATAAGTGAAAGATGAAAAAGGCACCTACAGAATATCAACAAATAATTTTGTTCAGTTGCATTGAGAATAGAAGAGATGGGACACTCATGTGTCTGTTTTCCTGTCTCCAAGGGGGAGTATGATCCAGAGGTACAAGAAGACTTGAGGCCTCCAGGTTCCCCAGGCCTTGTGATTTACACTTGGCTGTCTACCACATCACTCTGGAAATTTAATAAAAACAGCTTCCTCAGCCCCATTCTAGGTGTGTTGAGGCAAAATCTCTGTAGGTGAGGCTCATAGTCTGTTTTTACAAGTCCCAAGTTACTCCAATGGGCCCAATCCCTTCTCAACATCGGTGGACTTGACTTCACATTGGTGAAAGGGGCAGGCAGCCTAGCAGATCTTGATGCTGATGCCAAAATCAAATACAAAGCACTGAATACATGTATTGCAGTCTTAGGATTGAAGCCCTGAATTAAATACTTAGATTCTGCTTAAGGATCTGAAGAGTTCTCTCCCATGTGTAAAGAGTATCAGTTTGACTATTAAATTCTTCGTGTTTTTCCAAATTTAGCTGAAAACCAGGGAGTGAGACCAGAGAAGTGACAACCAGATGGTCTACTATGGACCGTTTTTAAACCTATTTATCTTCTTTTTACTTTCCTTAAATAAGAAGGAAAATCAAGGCAGCTTGAGGATTAGTGAATTCAGAGACTCAGTGCCATCAAGGGCAAGGATTTTCCATTTTCACTTTGCCTCCCCAATACTTTGTTTTGATTCTCAGGCTTGTCCCCTGCAGCGGTTCCCAGATGACTATTGTAAGCACAAATCCTTACAACAGAGACCACAGGCTAGAAGGACGGAAGAGGACATGTCCCTCCCTCAGGCCCCTATTTAAGTCCCTTTGAGAGTGAAGAAAAGTCTCCCAGAAGCCCTCTAGGAGCCACTCTCTTATATCTCCTTGGGCAGAATTAGTATCCACATGCCCTTTCCTAAACCAGACCCCACAAGGGAGGTGGACTCATCTAATTCCATCCAACCCTGACTCACCCCTTGTTGATGAAGGATGACCAGCCAACCCTGCAGCACATGCCTGGAAAAACAGGAATAGTGTGCATGCATGGGTAATCAACAGGGTCTAGCCCACTGAGCAGGCACTGAAGAAAGAAAAGGAAATATCTGTCCCACCATCTATCTGCTCATCTGATCTACCCAACCTTTACAGATGCCGGCCCTTTCCTTCAGAGCTCTTGTGTACTTCTGTTCCTGCTCCTCTTTACAGCTGAGATACTACCTGGAGGTATTTCTTAAATGGATAAAAGTGGTATTAATATCTGGTAGTGCAACTCTTTTTTCTTTTTATTTATTACTTGTTGTCATTTTCTTTTCTAGGTTAGCTTTAGAATCAGTTTTTCAAGGTTCATATGAAAATCCTATTGGGAATTTGCACGGGGACTGTACTGAGATTTAAATATTAATTTGGAGGGAATGGGCATCTTTAAACATGGCACATCTATCCATCCATTCATCCAGGGTTTTTCTTACTATCCTTTAATACAAATTTATAATTTCCTTCATAAGCATCTTGCACTTACGTTTTTAGTTTTATGCAACACACACAGGGAAGCAGACCTGAGAGAAGCTAGAGAGAGTGCCCTGGTTACACTGTTTGAGTCTAAGGACCTAACGTGGCCTGAAGCTAGATAAATCTTAAGGCAATAAATACACATTTCTTCTTAAGCTAGTCTGAATTCCATTTTTGTTATTTGCACTTGAGAACATTCTGACCATGACATCAAAAGAATACCTAAAGAGACTAGGAGGAAGGATGACATTCATTCACTGAATGTTACCATACAAGGGCATACTTCTTCTGCTGCTCACACCTGCTAGCCCATTTACGCGTCACGGGCAGCCATTTCTACACTTATTCTGCCGTAACACTCATGGACATTTTCTAAAGAGACTCTTAGACACAGAATAGAGACAAATGGTCTTTTAAAACCTTCTCTCCATTTTCCAATGAATTATCTGTGAATTTGATTCCTTCTACGCAGAGGGTAAAAGGACCCCTGGTAGATCTGGAAGCTGATATCATGTACCGTAAGAATGCCTGGTAGTATTATCAGGGCTGCTGCGTTTGGGAAGCTGTTCAGTGAACAACTTCAAGAGGCGCCATGGAGTTGAAGGACACAGCACCTTTTGGTATTTTTACTGTGCACAATTCTTTTTGGAGTTGTAGAAGTCTTGAATTAATTAAATAATGAAAAGTCTTGAATGAAGCAAAGTATTAGCTATCTCCTACCTTTGAAACTTATAATATCTTGAAAAATTCCTTCCTCCTAGAGAACTATCAAATGAAACATTTTTTCTGATTATCTATCTTTTTGTAGTTGTTGTAATTAGGAGTGTTGTAGACATCTTCATTCATTTAGCAAGCATTTACTGAGTGGCTACCAGGCACCCGGTGTTGCTCTGAGTGGTAGGGGCAGAAAAGTCACCTGAAAGAACTTGCCCTCCAGGAGCTGCCTCTAGTGGGGCGGGCAGACAGTAAACAAATGCACAGGTACTGTACATAACGTCCTGTCAGGTGCGCTAAGTGCTATAAGGATAAGTGAAACATTCCACAGGGAGAGTGTTGCCACTTACAGAATGGGAAGTGAAACTTCAGTGCCTGGGCTTTGCCTAATGTAAGCCAGTAACCTCCCACCACCTGCACCCCCTTTGTTCCCACCCCCACCCAATAAACAGCTTTGGGCTTTTGGTTTCTCCTTTCTTTCTAAACTCAAGGATTTTCTTTATCTTCATCCACCCTGAAAAACCACCACCACAACAAATGCAAATATTTCCTATGGTTGCCCATGACCATCTAATCTCTGTGAAAGGACAGGAGTACGGGGCTGGAATATCCTGGATACAGGGCTGAGGGAGGGAGGGTCAGGATGACCCGAATCCCCAGGCCTGGCTTGGATATTCAGAAATCCAGTGTGTCTCTGCCTGCTTGTCTCTGCTCTCCACTGACTCCACACACAAAGATTTTCCTTTGAAGTGGACATTCAGTAACTCAGAGTGATGAAGCTGTTCTATATTCAAAATTAACCTACAAGTATGTTGTCTCTGAAAAATTTATACACCAGATTTCCTCACAGTTCACCCCTGAGATAAGACATCCCCAGCTGAGCCCTCCTGGGGGCTGTTTGGAAAGAGTGGTGGGTGTAGTGAAGTGGGAGCTGCAGGGCACGGGAGGGTGTTCTTTCTTAAGCATATGTTGCTCGGTACATTTTTCTGCCCTCCAGCCCCATTTCCAGTCAGCTCTGATGGAGACAAATGACCAGAGCTAAGCCTTCACTGCTCATAACTTCCCTCTCCACCAACACACACACACGCACACACACACAGCCCATCTGTCTCCTGGGAAAGCAGTTGTTTGAATGCTGTCCCAGGGACCCACTGAGAAAGCTGCAAGTTTGAGCAGCTCCAGCCTGGAATGAAAGGCTTCTGCATGGGGTGTTATCTGGTACTGAGCAGAGGCAATTTGAAACTGGTTTCACCAGTGTGGCTAGAGAGTGGTGCAAACTCATGGGTGTCTTCAAGTGTGACAGACACAAACAGCCCAGCTTCCTTTAAGGAGTCACAGGGAAGGTCAGCCTAGTCAGGTGGCAGGAGGACAAAACTACTGGAAACCCTTAGACATATACGCATAATGCATTGGGGGAAATGCCATGAAAGGGGTTCATAAAAACTTCTGGGGGTGAAAAACAAGCAGGGAAAGCTTCAAAAGAGAGGTGTCATTGAAATGGAGGTAAGAAGGAGAATTTTGCCAGCACAATGGTTTAAGAAGCTGACCTTTTGGAAGACATCTTAAATATCATAAAACTCCATTAAGGAATCTTAAATCTGAACAATATGGAATATTAGGACAGAAAAGGAGAATCTTAGATATTTGAATATATCTCACAAAGATAAAGAAGAAACTTTTAAAGACCATTATGACATGTTTCTGACCAGTTCTTCAATATCCTGTTTAAGCTTTATACCTGCCTGAATAAAAAAAAAATATTCAGAAGTTTTAAAACAAAACTTCTAAAACAAGGGCTTCTCTGCCTTAAAAATGAAATACTGCACAGATATATCCTAGCTTACATACAAAGATTACAGGCATTCAAATAATGCTAAAGTCACTCACGTACTCACAAGCATATTCAAAGTTACAGGGAATCAGGGACTATAGGAGTAAGTATGATTCAAAAGAAATCTAATAATTAAAAGTTGATCCACCATTTGACCCCAAAATTCCATTCCTAGGTATATACCCAAAAGAAATAAGGATAGCCATATAGAAAAACTGTACACAGACATTCATAGCAGCATTATTCACAATAGCCAAAATATAAAAACAACCCAAATATCCACCAACTAATAAATGGATAAATAAAATATGGTATATCCATACAATGGCATGTTATTTGATATCAAAAAGGACTGAAGTACCGATATATACTCCAAAATGAGTGAACCTTGAGAATATTATAATACGTGAAAGTAGCTAGTCACAAAAGACCGTGTGTTGTATGACTCTGTTTACATGAAAAGTCCAGAAAAGGCAAGTTTATAGAAACAGAAAGTGGTTGCCCTGTGCTGAAGGATAGAGATGGGGAGTGACTGCTAATGGGTAGGGAGTTTCCTTTTGGGTTAAGGAAAATGTTCTGAACTTACATTATGGTGATGGCTATACAACTCTGTGAATATACTGAAACCATTGAATGGTATCCTTTAAATGGATGAATTTTATTGTATGTGAATTATATCTCAATAAGATTTTTAAAAGAAAGTTGACTGCACTAATTTTCTTAACCTAAAAGATTAAATGAGTTGGGCTTTTGGATTTAATAAAATCAAGCACAGCTCAAACTGGATTAGCCTATCAGCACATGGTATCTATAGATGTTGGCAGGAAAGAAGAAATAGCTGACGAAAAGGGAGGGGAAGCCAGACTTAATCCAGACTTTGGAGAATGAACTGAATGATGTTCAACAACAAAAACCTTCACCACAAATCAAAGATGGGTTCAGGGTGCCAAATCTAGAGACCAGAAATTGACATACAACTTTCCCTGAAATTAGCAGCCCAGAATATGTAATAACAGCTTTGTGGACCATAAAATATATACAGCTCTCGGCAGAAGCAGAGCTCCTATGAAAAAAGCAAAGTAATTTCACTGAACAGATTAGTTCCATTCCTTGTCTCATAGAAAGTATTCAGGTACCAGACAAAGGATGTAATTTCCAGTGACAAAATGTCAGGATTAATGGTAGTGAGCCTCAAAATATACCACTAGATCTCTAATGACCTCCAGTGGTTACAACTAAAATTGCTTCATTTATGATACATGAGACTAGAATACAAAGCAATTATGAATATTGGGGGTTTGTTCTATTATTTTCTTGTCTTGAAAGTTGTAAAGTTGGAGTAAAAGGAAACCTAGCTAATGACTACCATACAAATCCCTTCCCTGATTTTTAAGCAATGACTGAAGAGTCTATTTTTCTGTGGTCTGTCTTTGCATGTTCAACAGTCAGGAAGGTGTCTGTTTCCCTCCAGTGACTTAGTGATTCCTTCAGAACAATTGGTTTACAATCCACTCTGTGCCTGCAGATGTAGGAGGCAGCTGACAATGGAGAAGATGAGCTGGGTAGATAGGAGACATGAAATGGCTGATCAATTGAAAGAGGCAGAAAGAAGTGTAAGAAAGAGTAGAGGCAGGTATTGCAAACTGAAGTAAGACAATTTGGCCTTGTGTAACTCTCAGATACTTCTGGTAGATACCTGAGAAGCTGGAGGGTTAGCCTCTCCCCAGCAGTGAAAGCTGCTGACATGAAAAATGCCATACTTCAGGGTTTCACTAAACAAACCTTAGTAAATATGCCCAAACCACTTCATTTTCCTCAGTAGGACTGATGAAGTCCCAGCTCTCTGTCCTTTGGGTAAAAGGTTCACTCAGTTGAGAAAGGACAATGTTCCAGGAACAGGATTCCATTATTACCCTCAAAGTTGGCCTCAAGCTACCAGAAATCCCCAGACTGCCTGTGAAACCATTCTTATATGTACCTGCTAACCAGCCTGTCTAGATTTTTCAACCAGGTCCAGGCATGCTGGAAGGCTCTCTAGAATATTTTAGTCAGTTCCATCCATATCTGAATATCTTTAATTTCACCAAAGAGAGTCGAGTCCATTTCTAACATTCATCTGGCAAGTTAAGAAGCCACTAGTTGCTCTGACAATAACTAATGTGTGATACTTGCTATGCTAATTAGCAAAGTTCCTGGTAACAACCGAGACACTGACCTTTCCAATACAATGCTAGCTAACCACCCCTAGAGTAGTAATTCCTGATCACAACACTAGCTGTGCCTGGGTATCATTTTTTAACTAACACATTCAAAAATATAGTCTCTGCTGGAGTATTTAAAAGTAAATTACAGTCATAACAGGAGGGAAGGGTAAGAAGAGCAAGGACCCACTGCCATACAAGTCTTGCCCATACTCCTAGATGTTGCTGTCATGGTCACTTCTCAGACATTTTTCAGATCCATCCATTCATGTAACAGATATTTATGGTGTGCCTACCTATATACCAGATATTTACTTGAAATAATATTGTCTGTGTGATCATTCCAAGGAGAATTTAATGCACTATGAGAATTTAATATGCTAACAGTTAAAATTTCACTGAATAGCTGAAGCTATTTACAAGTTTTGCAAAAACTAAACATCCCACTGTGGTGTGAGGCATTAAAGCCGCCACCCCCACCCCCATCCCTAGGCTACGTTTCACCCCCACGGGAAGAAAGATCAGTAGGAGAGTCTGTAAATCTCAAAATAGCAATTGCCTTATTTGTTTTTTCTAGGGGAAAAAAAAAGAAACCCTTAAACATTTTACTGTATTTTGTTTTCTTTAAGAACCAATGAGGGGGAAAAGGGGCATTATGACTGGCACACATAAGGTAGTGGGAGGAGGGGCACGGGGAAGGCAGTATAACACAGAGAAGGCAAGTAGTGATTCTATAGCATCTTACTATGCTGATGGACAGTGACTGTAATGGGGTGTGTGGGGGGCACTTGATGATGGGGGGAGTCTAGTAACCATAATGTTGCTCCTGTAATTGTATATTAATGATACAAAAAAAAAGAACCAATGATAATTACATCATTTACCTTAACTGTGATTTAGTGCATCGTAAAAAAATCGTGAATAAGAATTCTTGACGTTGCTTGTTAGTCCAGAGGTCAAACCAATGACTTATAAGAGCAACTCTTTCCTGAAAGAGCTGTAAAGGGAAAAAAATGGCATTTTCCTGTGTATTTCAACATATTCTTAGTTGCTAAGCAATCCTTAGGCAATCCAACAACCTCACAACTAATAGTTGCATAGCACATCACAGCTCACAAAGCACTTTGATATATGCCGTAGGGGTCTCTCCCTTCAGCTTAAACTGCTTTCATCCAGGGATGCAGACAAGCCCAGGCTTGTTGGGTGGGCTGGTGGGAAAGGCTGGCAGGGGGTACAATTACATTGTGGGCCGAGGAGGGCCTCTTTGGAAAACAAAGAGGTAATAAATCCTGGCTCTTGTTTCTACCTAAGCTAATGTGGCCTGGGGAAACAGATTCCAAACATCTCACCTTGAAAACACAAATACAGGCTACATTTGTTAAATTGTGAAATCAGGGCCATTTGAAGTAGGTGTGATTTCACTAACCCATAGTCCTATATCTTCATAGCACCCACCAAAATGAAAGTTAATAATATGGCTAAACAGCCATTATTACATGTGTCTCCAGGGAAGACATATGCCAAAGACCAGGGTTTCCCCAAACCTGGGTTTCTGTCCAGCTTTGCTCAGATGACACACACAAACTCCCTGGCTGTAGGGCTCAGCCAGGCTTTGGTCCCAGCCCGGCTGGTCTCCTTCCCTTGTGAGAGGGCCTGAAGCACACGTTAGCTGTGAGGTTCAGTCAGCCTTCTCCATTAAGGTCAGAGCAGCCTGAGCCATTCAATGACTACTTGCTACATTTCAAAGGAGGGGGCACCCCCAGGCCATCAAGCCACACAGTTGGCACAGGAGGGAAGAGAGGATTGAAAAAATACACAGAGAAATACACATTAACACTCTCCATACCAAACACCACCCACAGCACCACCTCTGTCCTCCTTTCCCCTGACAGCACAGACTGTGTCCTGGAGGTTTCCGCTTTGTCCCTGGGGACTGGGCTGAGACGAGGCCATCTTGGGAGCTGAGCAATTTAGGTTTACTTTTGTTTAAAGTGACTCAAAAATTAAATTCTTTAGAGGTTTTTTTTTTTAATATGGCAACAAAAGATCCAATATATCACAGTAAAATTAACCTTATGAATTACACTTGTTTTATTCTTCAGTATGTAACTAACCTGTCTATTTAATGACTTGTTGCTAAAAGGTGTCCAGGCGCTGAACCTTGTGTGGAAGCTCTCCATTTCCAGGGTTTTCCTGGAAGAATTTCCAGCTGACATCTCAGCAAATTATTTTCTTCCAGTCCTAGGAACTATAGGTTCATTTCAATAAATGTTAAATCAAGATCACCTAGACACATCCAGTATATTAATGTTGTCCTTACAGGAATTATGTAATTACAGCAATTCATTTACATACATATATATTTATATAGATAGAATTACAGCAATTCATATATATATCTCCATGAAAGATAATCCATACAAACCTACACAGGAAGTTCATGAATGCTAAGTAATTGCCATTCATTCTGTCCTTATCTACTTGCCCCCAAATATGAATCTAAACCAGAATTCTTTTTCATTTTGCTGGGAAAATGACTCAGAAATTGGAATGATTCTTTATATCAGCCAGGAATGTTGATCTGAAAGACTCAGGTATCTGAAGGACTCAAAGAGAGCACCTACCCGCCTCTCTTGAAAACACAAGTCAAAGAATATGTATAGGGAAAAATTAGGTTAATATATCAGTTATCCATTGCTGCATAACAAATTACCCCCGGATTTAACAGTCCAAACAATGAACCCTTATTATCTCAAAGTTTCTGTGGGTCAGAAATCTACGCATTGCTTAATGGAGTACTGTATTAGTCTAGTAAGGCTTCCAAAACAGTATGACAGGCTGGGTAGCTTGAACAACAAAAATTTATTTTCTCACAGTTCTGGAAGCTGGAAGTCCAAGATCAAGGGCACTGTCAGGGCTGGTTTCTAGTGAGACCTCTCTTCCTGGCTTGTACACGGCCACCTTCTCACTGTATTCTCACGAGGCATTTCTTCTGTGCACAGAGGGGGAGGTAGAAGGGGGAGAGATCTCTCATCTTTTCCTCTCCTTATAAGGATACCAGTCCTACTGAATTAGAGCCCCACCCTTATAACCTCATTTAACTTTCATTACCTCTTTATAGGTTCTCTCTCCAAATATAGTCACAGTGGGGGTTAAAACCTCAATGTAATGAATTGGGAGGGACACAAGTCCATAACAGGTACCTCTGCTTTAAGGTTTCTCATAAGGCTGCAGTCCAGGTGTTGGTCAGGACTCCATTTCATCTGAAAAATCCGAAGCTCTTGCACGTGGTTGTTGCAGGACTCAGCTGATTGCAGGCTGTTGGACTGAAGGCCTCAGTTGTCACTGGCTAACGGCTAGAGGCCCCCTTTGCCTACCTTGCCAAACGGACCTTCCATAAGGCAGTTCATATGGCAGCTGGCTTCCGTCAGAATGAGCAAATGGACAAAGCCAAGAGAGGGCACACAAAAGGGAAGCCACAGTCTCTTTGTAACCTGACCTCGTAAGTGATCTCCTAGCAATTTTGCTCTGTTCAATGAGTTAAAAGTAAGTCACTAGGTGGTAGTACAGCATGGAGAATATAGTGAATGATTCTGTAACATCTTCCTACGTTGATAGATAGTAACTACACTAGAGGGGGTGAGGATTTAATAATAAGGTTAACTGTTGAACCCATATTTAAAACCAACATAAGATTGTACATCAATGAGACTTCAAAAAAAAAAAGTAAGTCACTAGGTCCAGCACATCCTCAAGGGGAAAGGATTATATGTGAACAGTAATATAATCCATCACAGTTCACCCTCTGGGTCAGTTCCCTTCTTTTCCCACATGCAGAACACATACCCCCTTCTCAAAGGAGACAACCCAAAATTTTTATCATCTCATCAATATTTTTAGCTTATACCCCAGGAGATATGAGTGATTCATTAACAGTCTCTACAGTTCCAGATATAGCTCCTCTTGATCTAGAGATCTCTGAACTAAAAAGATGAGTTATGTGGCCTTAGCCCTTATACACAATGTATATAACGGTAGAACAGGGAAAGATAGCTGCAATAAACATTCCCATTTGTAATGGAGAAAAATGACACATAAAAGAATCCATAGCAATTCTGATATCCTGCTGTAAAAGGCTGGGGCCCAGTTATCATTTTTATTCTCAAACTATCACATTCTCTTTTAGACCTTGTCGATGATTCTTTGCCAATATCACTTTCTTAAAATCTACCTCAAGTTATTTATTTGATTGTAGGCAATGCGGTATGACACAATTGTTTGGAGACATTTCTCTCTCTTTCTAAATTTAATTGCAAGTATTTTGAGCCTATTAGGCTTCCTCAGGAAGAGCCAAACCCCAGGACTCCCTTCCTTGAGATATTTGTCAACTGGAAGTATTTTCTGGGTACCACCTTGTTCCATTCAGAGATCCTAACAATGGTGTGATAGCCATACCCTTGACTTAGTCCTTGCCACTAGGCAGAGTTTTAAGCAGCATTTGTTGCTCTAAGCCTTCTTTACAAATTAAAGATGTGGAATCAGTTGCACCTTCCAACCTCACCAATACCTGAGTTTTTTAGAATTCCTGAATATTCTTGTTTGGAAACCAGCCAAATATTTTCTGAGTGACTCTAGTTCTTGTAATACCTTGGCAAATGCAGCCAGTAGTAATGAACTCATTTTAAAAACAATAATTTTCTAGCTCTTTGTGTAGTATAAGCTCATCAGGTACAGGATATGCCCTTTACTCTATTCAAGACTACAGTTTTACAATTTTTTTCCACTCCATAACATGGATTACCATCTTCCAAGTGTCCTATAACAAGTACATGCTGCCAGACTGGATGTTAATGCCACATCATTTGAAATGTGATGCTGTTGTTATGGCAGCACCCTACTCCTGGAACCAGTATTTGTATCTACCAAACATTTAAGGAAGAAATAAGAGTAAGTTTACACAAAACCATCCAGAGAATATAAAAAGTGGAAATATTCCCAAGTCCTTTTATGAAGTCACCATAGCCTGGATGCCAAACCCAACAAGGACCTTAAAAGAGAGATATATGATAGGTTTATTATCATAAGCATAGATGGAAAAATCCTAACCAAAATTAAAATATCTAACTCAGCAATATATTAAAAAGATAATATATGACCACCAAGTCGAATTTATTCTTGGAATGTAAATTTGGTTGCTTTAAAAAATCTATGTATTGCTCATCATTCGCAAAACAACAGAGAAAAATTATGTGATAATCTCAGTAGATGCAAAAAGCACATTTGATAAGCTTCAACACCTACTGTTAAGAACAACAAAAATCTTAGTAAACTAGGACTTGAAGGGAATGTCCTAATCCAAATAAAGACATATTATGAGAAAGATAGCAAAAATTAAATGTAATACTGAAACGTTGAAACTTTCCCTCTTGTGGCTACTATCACCTTTGTTCTACATTGTTCTGGAGGTTCTGTCCAATGTAATAAAGCAAGAAAATAAATTCAATGTATAATAATTGAAAAGGAAAAAACAAAATTATCATTATTTATAAATGGCATAACCGTTGTAGAAAATACTAAAGAATCTACAGATAAATTGTGAGATGTATTTATTTATTTTTATTTTGTTTTTTATTAAGGTATTAATGATATACACTCTTATGAAGGTTTCACATGAAAAAACAATGTGGTTACTACATTCACCCTGTTACTGTGTCCCCCCCATACCCCATTGCAGTCACTGCCCATCAGTGTAGTAAGATGCCACAGAGTCACTATTTGCCTTCTCTGTGCTACACTGTTTTCCCCCTGATCCCCCCTACACCATGTGTGCCAATCATAAAACCCTTCAATCCCCTTCTTTCTCCCTCTCCCACTGCTCCCCTTTGGTAACTGCTAGTCCCTTCTTGGAGTCTGTGAGTCTGTTGCTGTTTTGTTGCTTCAGTTTTGCTTCGTTGTTATACTCCACAAATGAGGGAAATCATTTGGTACTTGTCTTTCTCCGCCTGGCATATTTAACTGAGCATAATATCCTCCACCTACATCCATGTTGTTGCAAATTGTAGAATTTGTTTCTTCCTTATGACTGAGTAGTATTCCATTGTGTATATGTACCACCTCTTCTTTATCCATTCATCTACTGATGGACACTTAGGTTGCTTCCATATCTTGGCTATTGTAAATAGTGCTGCAATAAACATAGGGGTGCATATGTCTTTTTTAATCTGACAAATTATATTCTTTGGGTAAATTCCTAGGAGTGGAATTGCCAGGTCAAATGGCATTCTATTTTTAGCTTTTTGAGGAACCTCCATACTGCTTTCCACGATGGTTGAACTAGCATACATTCCCACCAGCAGTGTAGGAGGGTTTCCCTTTCTCTGCATCCTTGCCAGCATTTGTTGTTCTTAATCTTTTCGACACTGACCATCCTATCTGGTGTGAGGTGATATCTCATTGACGTTTTTATTTGCATTTCCCTGATTATTAGTGATGTGGAGCATCTTTTCATATGCCTGTTGGCCATCTGAATTTCTTCTTGGGAGAAGCGTCTGTTCATATCCTCCACCCATTTTTTAATCAGGTTATTTGCTTTTTTGGGTGTTGAGGTGTGTGAGTTCTTTATATATTTTGGATGTTAACCACTTGTCGGATGTGTCATTTACAAATATATTCTCCCATACTGTAGGATGCCTTTTTGTTCTGTTGATGGTGTCCTTTGCTGTACAGAAGCTTTTAACTTTGATGTAGTCCTATGTGTTCATTTTTGCTTTTGTTTCCCTTGCTTGAGGAGATGCATTCAGAAAAAGTTCCTCATGTTTATATTCAGGAGATTTTTGCCTATGTTA
Organism: Smutsia gigantea; assembly: GCA_032199065.1. Taxonomy (NCBI): domain Eukaryota; kingdom Metazoa; phylum Chordata; class Mammalia; order Pholidota; family Manidae; genus Smutsia; species Smutsia gigantea. The sequence continues at coordinate 148,334 of JAVSCE010007230.1, forward strand.
CCTTCTAAGAGTTTTATGGTTTCATGACTTACATTCAGGTCTTTGATCCATTTTGAGTTTACTTTTATGTATGGGGATAGACAATAATCCAGTTTCATTCTCTTGCATGTAACTGTCCAGTTTTGCCAACACAAATTGTTGAAGAGGCTGTCATTTCCTCATTGAATGTTCATGGCTCCTTTACCATATATTTATTGACCATATATACTAGGGTTTATATCTGGGCTTTCTAGTTGGTTCCATTGGTCTATGGATCTGTTCTTGTGCCAGTACCAAATTGTCTTGATTACTGTGGCTTTATAGTAGAGCTTGAAGTCAGGGAGTGCAATCCCCAGTGCAATTCTTCCTTCTCAGGATTGCTTTGGCTATTCAGGGTCTTTCGTGGTTCCACATGAATTTTAGAACTATTTTCTCTAGTTCGTTGAAGAATGCTGTTGGTATTTTGATAGGGATTGCATTGAACCTGTAGGTTGCTTTAAGCAGGATGGCCATTTTGACAATATTAATTCTTCCTATCCATGAGCACGGGATGTGTTACCATTTATTGGTATCTTCTTTAATTTTTCTCATGAGTTTCTTGTAGTTTTCAGAGTATAGGTCTTTCACATCCTTGGTTAGGTTTATTCCTAGGTATTGTATTCTTTTTGATGCAACTGTGAATGGAATTGTTTTCCTGATTTCTCTTTCTGCTAGTTCCATCGTTAGTGTATAGGAATGCAACAGATTTCTCTGTATTAATTTTGTATCCCACAACTTTGCTGAATTCAGGTATTAGATCTAATAGTTTTGGAGCAGATTCTTTAGGGTTTTTTATGTACAATATCATGTCATCTGCAAACAGGGACAGTTTGAGTTCTTCCTTACCAATCTGGATGCCTTTTATTTCTTTGTGTTGTCTGATTGCCGTGGCTAGGACCTCCAGTACTATGTTGAATAAAAGCAGGGTGAGTGGCATACTTGTCTTGTTCCTGATCTTAAAGGATAAGCTTTCAGCTTCTCACTGTTAAGTATGATGTTGGCTGTGGGTTTGTCATATATGGTACTTTATTATGTTGAGGTACTTATCCTTTACACCCATTTTGTTGAGAGAGTTTTTATCATGAATGGATTTTGAATTTTATCAAATGCTTTTTCAACATCTATGGAGATGATCATGTGGTTTTTGTCCTTCTTTTTGTTGATGTGGTGGACGATGTTGATGGACTTTCGAATGTAGTACCATCCTTGCATCCCTGGAATAAATCCTACTTGATCATGATGGATGATATTTTCGATGTATTTTTGAATTTGGTTTGCTAATATACTGTTGAGTATTTTTGCATCTATGTTCATCAGGGATATTGGTCTGTAGTTTTCTTTTTTCGTGGTGTCTTTGCCTGGTTTTCATATTAGAGTGATGCTGGCCTTCTAGAATGAGTTTGGAAGTATTCCCTCCTCTTCTATTTTTTGGAAAACCTTAACAAGGATGGGTATTAGGTCTTCACTAAATGTTTTATGAAATTCAGCGGTGAAGCCATCTGGTCCAGGCATTTTGTTCTTAGGTAGTTTTTTGATTATCAATTCAATTTCGTTGCTGGTAATTGGTCTGTTGAGATTTTCTGTTTCTTTCTGCGTCAACCTTGGAAGGTTGTATTTTTCTAGAAAGTTGTCCATTTCTTCTAGGTTACCCAGTTTGTTAGCCTATAATTTTTCATAGTATTCTCTAATAATTCTTTGTATTTCTGTGGTGTCCTTAGTGATTTTTCCTTTGTCATTTCTGATTCTATTTATGTGTGTAGACTCTTTTTTTTTCTTGATAAATATGGCTAAGGGTTTATCTATTTTGTTTATTTTCTCAAAGAATCAGCTCTTGCTTTCAATGATTCTTTCTATTGTTTTATTCTTTTTAATTTTATTTATTTCTGCTCTAATCTTTATTATGTCCCTCCTTCTACTGATTTTGGGCCTCATTCTTTTTCTAGTTTCATTAATTTTGAGTTTAGACTGTTCATATGGGATTTCTCTTCTTTCCTGAGGTAGGCCTGTATTGCAATATACTTTCCTCTTAGCATAGCTTTTGCTGCATCCCACAGATTTTGCAGTGTTGAATTATTGTTGCTGTTTCTCTCCATATATTGCTTGGTCTCTGTTTTTATTTGGTCATTGATCCACTGGTTATTTAGGGACATGTTGTGAAGCTGCCATGTGTTTGTGTGCTTTTTCATTTTCTTGGCATAATTCATTTCTAGTTTCATATCTTTGTGGTATGAGGAACTGATTGGTACAATTTCAGTCTTTTTGAGTTTACCGAGGCTCTTTTTGTGACCTAATATATAATCTATTCTTGAAAATGTTCCATGTGCACTTGAGAAGAATGTGTATTCTGCTGCTTTTGGGTGTAGAGTTCTGTAGATGTCTGTTAGGTCCATCTGTTCTAATGTGTTGTTCAGTGCCTCTGTCTCCTTACTTATTTTCTGTCTGGTTGTTCTGTACTTCAGAGTGAGTGGTGTGTTGAAGTCTCCTAGAATGAATGCATTGCATTCTATTTCTCCTTTTAATTCTGTTAGTATTTGTTTCACATATGTAGGTGCTCCTGTGTTGGGCGCATAGATATTTATAATGGTTATATCTTCTTGTTGGATTGACCCTTTTATCTTCATGTAATGTCCTTCTTTGTCTCTTGCGACTTTCTTTGTTTTGAAGTCTATTTTTTCTAATACAAGTACTGCAACTCCTGTTTTTTTATCCCTATTAATTGCATGAAACATCTTTTTCCATCGCTTCACTTTTAGTCTGTGTATGTTTTGGGGTTTAAAATGAGTCTCTTGTAGGCAGCATATACATCGGTCTCTTCTTTTTTATCCATTCAGTGACTCTATGTCTTTTGATTGGTGTATTCAGACCATTTACATTTAGGGTTATTATCAATAGGTATGTATTTATTGGCATTGCAGGCTTTAGAGTCGTGGTTACCAAAGGTTCAAGGGTAATTCCCTTACTATCTAAAAGTCTAATTTAACTCACTTCATATGCTATTACAAACACAACCTAAAGCTTTTTTTCCTCCTTTTTCTTCCTCCTCCATTCTTTGTATGTTATGAGTCATATTCTGTACTCTTTGTCTAGCCCTTGGGTGACATCTATTTAGCCTTAGGAATACTTCCATCTATAGGAGTCCCTCCAAAATGCACTGTAGACGTGGTTTGTGGGAGGTAAATTCTTTCAGCTTTTGCTTATCTGAAAATTGTTTAATCTCTCCTTCAAATTTAAATGATAACCTTGCCGGGTAGAGTATAGTTGGTTCAATGCCCTTCTGCTTCATTGCATTAAATATAACATCGCACTCCCTTCTGGCCTCTAAGGTTTCTGTTGAGAAGTCTGATGATAGCCTGATGGGTTTTCCTTTGTATGTGATCCTTTTTCTCTCTCTAGCTACTTTTAAAAGTCTGTCTTTATCCTTGATCTTTGCCATTTTAATTATTATATGTCATGATGTTGCCTTTCTTGAGTCCCTTGTGTTGGGAGATCTGTGCAGCTCCATGGCCTCAGAGACTGTCTCCTTCCCCAGATTGGGGAAGTTTTCAGCAATTACTTCCTCAAAGACACTTTCTACCCTGTTTTCTCTCTCTTCTTCTTCTGGTACCTGTATAATAAGAATATTGTTCTGTTTGGATTGGTCACACAGTTCTCTCAGTGTTCTTACATTCCTAGAGATCCTTTTTTCTCTTTGTGCTTCAGCTTTTTTGTATTCCTCTTCCCTAGTTTCTATTTCATTTATCGTCTCTCCACCGTATCTAGTCTGTTTTTAATACCCTCCATTGTGTTCTTTAACGATTGGATCTCTGTGCTAAATTCGTTCCTGAGTTCTTGAATATTTTTCTGTACCTCCATGAACATGTTTATGATTTTTATTTTGAAATTTCTTTCAGGAAGATTTATTAATTCAGTCTCACATGGTCCTTTCTCTGGTGTTGAGATTTTGCTTTGAACCAGGTTCCTTTGACATTTCATATTTGTATGTGGCGCCCTCTAGTGCCCAGAAGCTCTACTCTCTGGATCTGCTCAGCCCCTTGAGCGATGTCGGGGGTTGCAGGGGAGTGGTGCTGGTGCCTTGAGAAGGAAAGAGCTGTTTCCTGTTTCCCGGCTGTTATACCTGTCTCCACTGTCAGAACCAGTGGGCTGAACACATAGATGTAAGCCTCTATGCTTTGTGTTTGTAGCTGCCAAAGGTGGGGCTTCCCTCAGTCTGGTCTGATGCCGGGGCAGGTGCTGCTGGTTTGCAAGCCAGGTGCAGGCTTGCCAGGAGGAAGACACAGCAGTCTGGGTAACACGTTGGGGAGCCTTGGAGTTGCGCAGTCAGCCAGGGGGATGGAGCACCTGAAGATCATTGAAGTTCCCAACCTACTGGGCAGAGTGCACCGGACAATTTTGTCTACCTGTCTTTTCTCCTGAGCAGTAAGCTCTGGGCCATCCTTGCCCCTTTAGCAGCCCTCTCGCGGTTAGGAAGTCTCTCAGACTGCTCGCCCAGTTCAGCTGGATATAAATTCCTGTTTTCCACAAGCAGCTGGAATCGCCGTTTCTCTTGGTATTCTGCCTGTCTTAGCCTTCCAACCCCACTAACCACCAGAGCATGATGCAATATAGGTTCGTGCTCCCAGAGGAGATCTCCAGGGCTAGGTGTTCAGCAGTTCCAGGCCTCCACTCCCTCCCGCTGTTTCTCTTCCTCCCACCTGTGAGCTGGGGTGGGGGAAGGGCTTGGGTCCCGCCAGGTCACAGCTTTGGAACATTACCCTGTTCCGTGAGGTCTGCTCTTTTCTCTAGGTATATGCAGTCTGGTGCAGCCTTCTTTCCTGTTGCTTTTTCAGGATTAGTTGTATTAATTATATTTTCTTATTATGTGTGGTTTTAGGAGGAGGTCTCTGTCTCACCTCTAACGCCACTGTCTTTAACCAAATTGTCAGATTTATTGTAAAAGGTTATCAAGGTTGCTGTACACCAGTGCAACTTTTAAAAAACTGCATTTCTGTAAACTAACAAGCCTTTAAACAACAATGTCATTTTCAGTCATTTTTAAAATTCCACATAGAATACTAAACATTCTACATAGAATACTAAACATTTTATCAAGAGAAATTTTTAAAGATCTAAGTAAGAGTATACATCTGTATAGATGTTGGTTCTAACAAATTAATACTGAGTACCATCTCAAAACATGTAGGTATGCAGTGTGTGTGTGTGTGTGTGTGTGTGTGTGTGTGTGTGTGTATGTGTGTATATGGGAATTAATTATAAAATGTATATGGAAATGCAAAGGGTCAAAATAACAAAGACAACCTCAAAGAGAATGGTAAGACTTACTCTAAGTGATACAAGGAAAACTTATTTATTACAAATCTAGTATAAAGAAGAGCATGAGATATTGGCACAAAAATAGACAAATAAAATAACTTGAACAAATCAATGAGTCCAGAAATAGACTCACATATATAGATAGACACTTAATTTATGACAAAGGTGGGAACACATGGGGTACAACAACTGTACTGTTGGCCCAGCTGACCCTGAGAATAATGAGTAATAATAAAGAATTATTATTTTAAGCTACAAAAGTTTGGGTGGTATTTTATTCAGCAATAACAACTGACACAAAAATGGTGCCTGGAAGTAGAGTATTGCCATGACATAACGTAAAGCATATGGCACTGACTGCAGGAAAGGGCAGCAGGTGGAATTGGAAGAGTGGTGAGGAGAGAATGAGGGCAGGAAGCGCCCTGAAGTTGCTATGAAAGGCTGGGGAAAGAAAGTGTGACCTGGGTTATGTAGTGGTGGAAGGTTTAGTAACATTATTGCCTTCATTAATGTAGAAAATAGAAAATGCACGAAGGAATATGTGGATCTAACTGAAGAGATTCCAAGCAGGATATAAAAAGTGTTGATTGGCTTCTTTAGATGCATATGACACATACAGTAAGAGAGACATGAAGTGACTTGAAAGATCTATTTAGTTTTTGAGTAGAGTTTAGTGGAAATAAAAAACATCTAGTACAGTATCTTCAGCCAGCACAAATCTCAAAGTATAAATGACCTCTTTCAAAGACCTCCTTAATAGGAGCTTTGAAAGGTATAAGGTACCACAAAATTGTCAAGAAGATTGTTCTGGTGAAAGCATGACCAGCTTGAAAGAAAAGGACCAAGAGAGTATGAAATAGTCTCCAAGCCTCCAACTTCCTTTGGCAAGAAAGAAGCTGAGAAATAAACCACAACTGCAAACACAAGTAATTTATTAATGAAAAGGATGGGTAGCTCCAAGGAGGGAGCCAAGAGCCAGGAGGGCAGAGCGAAGAGAAGCTTAGAACAACAGATTAGGAGACCTGGATCATAGTCAAGAAATAAGCTGGGCAACTGGCCTGGATGATTTTCAGAATTGTTATAAACAGCAATTGCCATGTGGTTGCTGCTTCCTGCCTTTGTGAACAGGAAAGACTGTTGTGGTTATCCCTTTTGGGCTTCACAAATGTAAGCTGGGTGTCTGGAAGACAGCTGAGTTCACAGGCCTCCAGATGAAGAGGAGCCACAGACAAGGAGCCTCATTTGCAATTGGACCTGATAAAGATCACAGGGGATTGGATTTCAAGCCCTGATATCATAATTGGATGAGATTTTAGGTGTCTTGGGATGGCATAAATGTATTCTGCATGTTCTTACTACACTGATGGACAATGACTTCAATGGGTTATGGGGGGACTCGATAATATGGGTGAATGTAGTAACCACATTATCTTTCATGTGAAACCTTCATAAGAGTGTATATCAATGATACCTTAATAAAAAAATGTATTATGCATGTGAAAGGCACGTGAATTGTTACAGCCAGAGAGTGGAATGTGGTATATTATTTATACACATGGCCAGGAAAAGTTGCTCTATCCCTGTACATGGGTGTCAGTTCTCCCCTCAAGACATGGAGTCTGTTACTGTCCCTTCCTTTGAGTCTGCCTTAGCATTACCTTGCTTTAACCAACAGGATGTTGTGAATGTGAAGATGTTTGACTTCTGGACCTAGGCTTTAAGAAGATTTGAAGTCTCTCTTGTTGCATTCTTGGGATCTAATTGCCATGTAAATAAGCTTGGGTGAGATTATAGAAAGATGAGAGACCATACAGAGAAAGAGGTTGAGCCAGCACTGAGCTGTTTCGGCCACCCTAGTCAAAGCACCAGAAGTGCCAGTGAAGCCATCCTGGGTATTCTATTCCAACTCCCAGGTGAATGCAGCCACATGATAGACCCCAGACTATAAAAGGAAGCAGACCTGCCCAGGTGAGGCCAGCCACAGAACTGTGACCCACAGAACTGTGAAAAATAATGATTCCTGTTTCAAGCTACTACATTTTGGGATAGTTTGTTATCCAGCACAGATTGACAAAGCCATGTTGGTGAGCATTCAGAATTCTCACATTCAGCTGGTGAAAGTGTAAATTGGTATAAGTACTTTAAAAGACTATTTAGTATTATTTCCTAAAGTTGAACATACATACATGCAATTGGCCCAACAGAAAGACATGAACGTGTGGACCAAATATATCCACAAGAATATTCACAGCTGTATCAGACAGCTCCAAACTGGAAAAAGCAGAAGCATGTGTCAATAGTGAATGGATAAATATATTGTTATATATTCACATAATAGAATGCTATACATCATGAACAGACTGTTGCTACATACAACAATATGTATGAATCATATAAATAAGACACTGAACAAAAGAAGCTGGAAACAAAATAATACATTTTGTATCACTTAAGTTATACAAGGTTCTATACTCTAGTGTTAGAAGCTAGGATTGTGGTTACCTCTGGAGAGGAAAGAGTGTAATGACTGGGAAGGACATGTGAGATGATTCTGCAGTGCTGGTACTGATCTAGTGGTGGGAGCCCAGGTGAGTTCATTTCATAATTTATTGAGTTCTACACTTACGATTTAAATATTTTTCCATATTTGTCTATTTAAATCAAGAACTTTAAAAAAAGATATCATTTAACATCAAACACTATTAAGTACTTATGGGAAAATAAAAGTACAAACTTTATAAAGAAAATTATAAAACTTCACTGAAAAACATTTTTAAAAACCTAAATAAGTAGAGAGATAGGCTTTATTCATCTATTAGACATTAAGAATGAAGACATTAATTCTCTCAAATTGATCTACAGACTCAATGCAATCTCAATAAAAAAATTCCAAGAGATACTGTGGGGGGTGTGTGTGTGTGTGTGTGTATGTGTGTGTAACTTGAAAAGCTAATTCTAAAATATTTGTGGAAGTTTAAAGGGACAAAAACAGTAAAGACAGCCTGGAAAGAACAAGGAAAGTAGATGTGTTTCTAGATACCAAGACTTACTATAAAGCTGGATGGTATTTGTATAGGGGCAAACATCTCAACTACAGAAACAGAAGACAAAGCCCAAAATGGGCTCATGTATACATGGACACTTGTAAGATGATAAACCAAAGAGTAAAGAGATTGATTTTCCCATTTATAGAAAACAAAGTGTTTAAAAAGGAGAAGAAAAATTGGACCCTTTTCTGCACATACACACACACACTCAACTATCTGAAGGCTTTATATATATCTAATCAATTACACATGGTTTGTGAATCCCCAGAAGAGAAAATTAAGAACAATGGATGATGTCAGAAGGGTAGGTTCTGAAGTGGGAAAACAACCACTTCAGCAGCATTAGCTGTCTCAGGAGGTTATGTCCGATACTGGAGATATTAAAACACAAATTGGATGACCTCTTGTCAGTGAAACTCTAGCTGGGATTCAAGCATCAGAAACGTCTAAGTGTCTAAGCAACCCTTTTGTGCTATAAATTCCGAGAGAACAATGGGGCCTAGAGTAGCTGAAAAAAACTTTACTGGAAAGCCAGATTTCAAGAATAAGCCAAACATTTGCAATACCTCTACTCATGCTGCACTTCAATGAGATAAAAGCACATTTAAAAAATGAATATATTGAAAAGGCATGTCCCATATTAGGAAAAATTTTATAAACGTTACAGAGGGCAGCCTGACAGTGAGCATCAATTTTGGATCCCTGCTCTGATGCCTCCAAATTGAAGCTTTACAAGTAATTTAGTTTCTGAGCCTCAGTTTCCTTATGTGTGAAGCAAGGCAGTGATGTGTCTTGGCAAACTACAGCATAATAATATTGTTCAAATAAAAACCTCATGGCAATGTGGGAAATTAATACCTCCTTCTGAATCAACATCAAATCAAAACAAATCCTTAGTTTCATAAGATGCCCAGCTGTTGTTACGTAAAATCCCTCTAAGAGCCAAAATAATGGATTTTTATTTAGCAAGTTCTCAAAATTGTTATTATCCTCTGTGTTAAGGGATTACTGAGTTATACAATGAGTAGAACATTACAGAAAGCATCCTTGCTATCTCTGCTTGTGGGCTAAACAGCACATCATGTGTAGCATGTATATTTATAGATATATATATAAATAGAGATATAAACTTCCACAGGATTATTTTCGTTCTCTAAGATGTCAACTTTGCTGATCAGTTAGTTATTCAGCCCAGGGAGAAAGGGCAAGCTGTCAATCACTACTTCTTTAAATGGAATTATTTCTTTTCATATTCAGCATTTCATTTTTCTCCAAGTAGTAGCCCCATAAGATATTAACAGGTATTTCCCAGAAAAACAGAATCTATGGTTAAACATGTTTGGGACATTATTGATCAAACAAGATTAAACATGTTTCTTTTGTGTAGGATGTTTCAAATCTTTAATATGCTGACAGAGTGAATCTCCAAGAGGAGTAAATACTATGTAGCATTTCTCTTGTCCATTGTTAGAGGAGACTATCCTAGTGTGTATTGGTTATCTGATGTGGTGATCATAGTGGTTATGTAATGCTGTGTAACAAATAGTTCCAAAACTTAGTGGCTTAAAACAACAAACATTTATTATCATAGTTTCTGTGTTCAGCGTCAAGGCATGGCTTAAGTGGGTCCTCTGGCTCAGGGTCTCTCACAATCCAATTGTCAGCAGGGGCTATAGTCATCTCAAAGCTGGACTGCGGAAGGATCCACCTCCAAGCTCATGTAAATGGTTGTTGGCAAGATTCCTTGCTGGCTGTTGGCTGGAGGCTCCCCTCCCATGTGAGCTTCTCCATGGCTTGGTTCACAAATGGCAGTTGCTTCTATCCAAGTGAGCAAGCAAGAGGGCAAGAGAAAGCATGCAAAATGGAAGCCAGAGTGTTTGTGTAACATACTCAGAAGTGATAGACCATCACTTTTTGGTTAGTCAGGACGGGTCGGCAGACATGGTCAGCGATATTCAGCCTGCCACCCATTTTTGTAGTTTAATTTACAACGCAGTTGATCACGTTTACTTACATATTACCTATGGTTGCTTTTATACTACAACAGCAGAATTGAGTAACTGGGAGAGAAACCATATGGCTCACAGAGCCAAAAATATTTATTACTGACCCCTTGTAGAAAAAGTCTGGCAATCCCTGCCTTAGAAACCAGTCTAGCCTATACCTGAGGGGAGGGAATTCACGAGGGCATGAATACCAGGAGGCTGGAGTCACCGGAAGCCATTCTAGAAGCTGCCTACCACATAGTGCCTGCCACTGAGGAGGCATGTGGCAAGTGTTTGCTGAATGAGTAAATGAGTAATTGTTCCCATCTACCAACTTTCCAAATTCAAGGGCTGAAAAGCAAGTTACTTGCTAAGAATAAGCCAAATCCCTTCACTGATTATTCAGAGTTGACAACTATGTCCCAACTGTACAATTTATCAACTTGTGTGATCTTATTAGTAATTTTCATCATTATGTTGAATTAGTTAGATGGTAAAATAAGATTAGAATTGAATATGTAGATCTGACAGATTATACTTTCATGGCATTAGCAAACTGGAGGGAAGAATTTTAGGGTACTCACTTGAGATGAGAATTCACTCTGGGACAAGAGTACTTACTGTGAATTATGTTTATAATACGGCAATCACGAATGTCTTCTCATGCCAAGAGACTCAAAACCTGAGTGTACAAAACCAAATTCTCACTCATTTTTCATCTTTTCTCTGTGTCCTTTCTCCAAAAACCAAAATACTGTACTACAAACTTCTTCCGTGATCACTCAGGATTTCTCTTGTTCTTATACAAAGCAGAGCATCACTCCTGGAAAAAGGTCCTGGCTGCTGTCCTGCTTACAGCCCAGTTTTCCAATGAATTGAAACTCCAGCATAGGTGACATAAACTGGAGATCTCTTTCCTACCTCACTCTGTAAAAACAAGGACTCTAAATATGTCTAAAGTTTGTTGCAAGAAAGGAATAAAATAGGAGACCCTGTTTTGTGGCTCTTCTCATTTGTAATTGGATCTAACAAACATCAAAGGGGAAAGGGGGCCATCCATAAAGGCTATACTTCACATCTTACTTTTGTTTGAGTGGCTTCTCTGACTGGTACTGTGCTAGTAATTCTCTTTCCCATACACTAGCTCATTTAATCCTCACATTCACTCTGGGAGTTACATTACACAGGAGAAAAGCAAGGTAAAGAAAATTGTCCCAGGTCACACAGATAGTAATTGGCTACCAAGTTTTAAAATAATACTGGGTTTTTCCTAAAGTATGAGTTTAACTTAAATTGGATATATGACTGATATGGGTTAATTTGGAAATACAATTTCTATTTCATGGCTAACTATTCTTTACAACTGGGATATTGATGAGGAACTGAGCAGTTAACACTGGCATGTATGCTTAGGAAAAGAAGTGGGGAGCCCGTTGCACAACAAAACAAGATTAAGGGGTGACATGGCTGGGCAATTGCCAGGCCATACGGAGAGCTAAATAATCACTGCGATAAATCAGAACCATGCTGTCATTAACTGTGTTTCCACAGGTGGTTTGTTACACAGCCAGAGAAATGTAAATTAGTCTGGTCTTGCTCCAATGTAGCAGACAAACTGACTTGAAGTGAAAATTAGAAACAAAATATTGTCCCCTAGCATAGAGGTACCTACATTTGAGTTCTTTAATGATTCACACATTAAGTTATGCAATGATTCTTTTATTATCTAAAACTTAATCCTTTAAGTGTGTTCTACAGTCTTGGAATTTCAGGGACTATGCAAACCCACCCCAGTTTTTGAAATACATACCTGGCATCACTTGCTTGAGAAAAGGTGAGAAACTTTTAGGTTCTATGCATTGGAAAAAATCTATAGCAATATTTCTTTCTGAAGCATGGATAGACTATTAGGCACAGGTGAAAAAGAATTTAATCCCTTAAATATGCCTCCCCAGAGGTTATCTGGTTGCAGAGATTGCGGAAAATAACCAGAATATAAGGAAAGTTTGAGTGATTGGTGGAAAAAAAAAAAGAAAGACTATTCCATTTAAGTTAAATGTCCTATGTTCGAGGCAAGTAAAAAATAACTTATTTTGAACATACACCAGTATGTAGTTTTTATTAAATGCACAAATAAATAATGGATAATGGAAGTGATAGCATGTCTTGAGGAAATCCGTACTAGTGATAGCATAGGAGGTGATAGGAAATGCCGTATCTGTGAGCCAAAACTGGCCAGCCCCAAATGCTGGATTTGCTCACTGATACATAAGTCTAAAGCTATAATGAGAAGCAACTGTACTATTTAAATTCATTCAGGAAAAATAACTAGTTCTTGTTGACCTGAAACTTTCAAGGCCCTAACCCCTACTTTCTCCCACTGAAATAATCTTTGGATCATGATTTTTGAGGCTCTAGAGTGCACAAATGTCAAGGTGGGCCTGAAAATTGCATGGGTGGTGCTAAACTTTAATACAGATGATGTCAGGATATTCTGTTCTGGTATTTTACGGCAAGATTTATTAGTAAGCACAATGTTAGTAGGTGCTTTTAAAACGACAAATATTCAGAAGTAACATGATTTTAATTATCCTGTTCACCAAATCCTGGCACATTAATTCTTAGAACGATACAGTTCTAACCACAAACTCTATTCGCAGCAGATTCTTTGTTTGTCCTTCACTCGTTTCCACTGCCCACGTCTGGGACTCCACAGCGGTAAGGCGGTGAGGAGTGGCAAAGGAGGGCAGGAGCTGGGGTGGGAGCCGGGGGGAAGTGCTAGGAAAATCAGTGTTTTCCAAAGTGCTCAGTAACTTGACATACTATCCCAAATGAGTGCTCTGGAGAAGGCAAGAGTTTACTTGGCAGAGCCCAACTCACAGCGGACCCTACGCAGGGATTGTTCTTGTTTGTCCCCTCGGCCAGTTCACCCTTTCGGATAACTACGGACTCGCTCCTGTTCCCCAAGCTCAGCGAGGGGGAGCCGAAGGCCCGGCCTCAGCGCGGCTCGGGGTCTTCCGAGGCTGCCTCGGGGTTGCTAAACCGGGCCGGCGCTGCGCCCCTGGGTCCCCAGCAAAAGATGCGCGGCCCAGAAGCCAAGGGCTTTACCTCCGGGAGGTGGCCGAGGGTCCCCGCACCGTGCGGCCTCTCCTCTTGAGACAGCGCAGAGGAAACCGAGGGCGGGCGCGCGAGTCGCGGCCCGGGAGGAACGTCGACGCGCCGTCTCCATAGGGACCCGGCAGCGCGGCCCTGCGCGCCGCCCGGCACCCACGTGGCCCGCCCCGGAGGCGCGGGCTGGCCGCGCTCGGAGCACCCGCGACTCGCCTCTTTAGGGCCGCAGCGGCGCCTGCTCTGTTGCCATCCTCCCGGCCGTCACCTGCACGTCCCAGACGCCCTGAAGGCCCCGAGCGGAGGGGCCAGACGTCAGGCTGCGGGACCCCAGGGGAAGACTTGGGAGACTGAAGCCAGCGTGTGCTTGGTCCCAGAGAAAGCCAGCAACTCTAAGGCTGTGTGATGGAAAAGGTAGGGTTTCTTCAGCAAATCCTCCGAATATTTTAATTCGTATTATTGTCGGTCTTAGCATTATTCAGAAGATACCAAAACCAGAACAACTCCCTTCCTAATTACTGGTTTCTAATGGTTCTGGTCAAAATGCTTTTACGTACTTACTTGAAGACTATTTTTCCCTTTTCTATGTAGATGAAGTTACTGCCATGAAAATATGTTCACAATATGAAAACCAGGTTAGAAAACCGAATGAATAGCACGATCCAATTTTTATAAACAAGTTTAAGATGTCTGGAAGTATGTACACAAATACATTAAATGATTTCCTCTGGTAGTACTTTTTTTAAATCACCTAAAATATGTCTACAAGGAATATGCAGTATCTGTAGGATAAATGATGTCTTATTGTAATAAAGTTTTATTCTAATCCAGGCACCTCGTTTTTTTTTCTTGTTGCCTTTAACATATGCTTAAATTGTGTGAAAGAATACAAAATAGATAAGCTAAAATTTTGTTACCTGAGACCTACATAGGGCCCCTTCACATAAAGGACAAATGAACCAAATGAATAAACTAAGCCAATCTGCTGCTCTGTCAACTAATCCACCAGAAACAGCTTTTGTTTTTTAACTCTATCCCACGACCCATCCCCAAAAACATGTCACATGGTAGTTTCCTTTTGCCCTGTCAGACCCTAGAAATTTCCCCCTCCCCCAACCTCCAGTCCCTATTCTCTCAACCCAACTGAACAGTTTTGAAGACTTCATTTACTGTTCTGGTGATTTTCTCATTTTTAAAGGGGTGTTAAAAAGACCAGTTACATAAGTTACCAAAATTCTTTGACCTCAGAATGGCAAAAATAACTAAAATCAAGATTTTTTATGTCATTCAACATGTTCCCACTCTCTCCACCCCCAATTAAGTGCTTGTTTCTGTGTCCTGGAAACAAGGCAGCAGCAGCATGGGCTGCTCCTCAAGGTGAAGGCAACTGAGCTATGAATGGCTAAACAAAATATGGTACATCTGTAAAGTGGAATATGATCTGGTCATGAAAAGAAGTACTGATACATGCTACAACATGGATGAACCTTGAAAACATGCTAAGTAGAGAGTCACCCACAAAAGACCAGTTATTGTCTGATTCTATTTACAGAAAATGTGCAGAATAAGAAAATCCAGAGACAGGAAGTAGATTTCTGGTGGCCAAAGGCTGAGGGGTTTGGGAAATGGGGACTGAATACTAATGGCTTTCTTTTTGCAGAGATGAAAATGCTGTAGAATTAGATCATGGTGATAGGTGCTCAACTGTGAATCTATCAAAAACCACTAAATAGTAGTAATAGTAGACTTAAGAGGGTAAATTTTATGGCATACAAATTATTTCAATAAAGCTGTGTAAAAAGTGTGATTAACATTTGCTGAACATTATTGGTGTCAGCTATAGTGCTAAGCATCTTATATACACTTTTTTACTTCCTCCCTATAACAACCACTATGAGTTGGTAATTTTTTGTATGAAAAAAAAATTTTCAAAGAAACTGAGTAAGTGTACATGAACACAAAGCTAAGGGGCAGAATGGAGACTCAAATCAAGACCTAACTGTAAGTCCCATGGTCTTTTCATTACACCAATATGTAACTGTGTACAAAGAACAAAATTTGGAAGAAAGTTACAGAATCTCAGATTTAATAAACACAGTTTACTTTTAAGGACTGAGCCCTTGTATTCCCGGACTGAAGACTACAGGTTTCTTCAAAACAGACTATGAAGATTAATTAAAACAATCACTTTATTAAAAATAGTGAATTTCACAAATACTCATTTAACATTTTGTTGTCACTGTCCATTGGAAAACACACCAGCGTGTGTACTGATTGTCTATAATGTAAACTGAAGCTGGGCTGCCGCGAAAAGCCTGTGCATCATCAACTTATGATCAACACGGGAGTAAGTTTGGTGAGCTCAGGAAGGATAAATCAGCCCTATCAACAACATGTAGCACAATGCATTTCAAGTATAACCCCATAAGGCAACAATATAAAGCATAGCAGCACAACCTCTGGATCACATTTCCTGATTAAGCCTTTAACAAGGCCTAGGTTTCCAGTTATGGTGAATTATAGCATCAAATTTACTAAAAGCAGTATGTGAAAACAATCATTGCACTTGCACTTTGATTCCTTATTGTTGAAGATGATTCTGCTACTGGATTCAGCTGGAAAAGTAAAGGATGTTGCTTTTCTTCAAACCACAAGAAAGCAACTGCATTTCATTTTAGCTGGAGGAAGTGTTTGGAACATCTTGTGCATCTGCCAAATGGAGTTTTTGTCTGAATTTGTCAGTTAAGATTTGCATTCAGTAATGAGTTCTTTTAAATTTCTGGAATTTACACTCAGGAAGCTGAGACAGATATTAAAATATATATATATATATATATATGCTTAAAGGGAAAGTGCCTATGTTGCTACTGAATAACCTGGATGTGATAAGACAAATTTTCCAAGTAGTGAGGTAATTATACTATGTCTAGAATTTGAAGACTTTAAAAAATCACTGATTCAAAATGTTTTTCTAGGTTCTAAAAGAGCACAGAATTAATGCAGCAAGAATCTTACTTTCACGGTAAGAAGCTCATTATAGGCAAATACGAACTTACTGGATTGAAAAACATTCATTTGAGAAGACACCACCACTTTATCATCCTTGGGAAAACAATTTCTTTGTAAAAGTCAAAAATAAAATAAGATCATCATAGCTCTAACACCTTTCCTGTAATCCTGTGAATTATTTTTTAAGAAGACTGGAAATACGATGGAATTCCTGCACATACTATTCCCTTCCCTTATCATCATTGCTTTTTTTTAAAAAGAGAACCAGGAACTACTCCTAAGTCCCCTAATTAATTCATATCTTACCCCTGTGTTTAAGTCTCTCTTGGCAATAGTATCTTATATTACTATCTCCCCACAGTTTTTATGGCTTCTCAAAACCTTATTTTCTTCATCTGTAAAATGGGGAGTGTAACACCCCCTACTTCCAAGAGTAGGACCAAATGAGATAATGTATGTAAAGCTATTCATAAAAGACTTGGCAAATACTAAGTATTCATTAAAGATTAGCTATTAACTTCTTTTACTAGATTTCAAATAACTTTCTATTTCTTCACTGTTATTGCTGTACAGTTCAGCAAGTACAGTATGTTATAGCAATAACAATAGTGTGTGTATATCCTACAATTTCAAATTTTTCATATTTATGTTTTATTGTAGCAATTACTCCATATTAAGATACTGAGATGTTAGAACAATTTGCCCAAGGTTACATTATCAAAATGTGAAACCAAATTTCAAAAATCTAATCTCTTGATTCTACAACCTGTATCCTTTCTAGTATCTCACTGTTTTGTTCAAATCAAATTACCTCTCAAATTAAACTATTTTATAGGCAGGCTCATTTCTTACTGTTCTTAAATATCTCACATTATGTCTATCATTATGTTCAAAAATACATTTTGAATAGTTTCTGAAATAACTGCTCTAAATCAAAAGGTCAAAACCTGAATATTTCACATGAGCTTTTGGTGATTTCATTTAAGCTAATCCTGTAGTACAGTTTTTAATGCATCTTAACTATGTCATGAGATTAAGTACAGTATATTGTGTCTATGTATCCAACTGCCATTTGGCTTAAGAATCTAGATTCAAAATAATTTATATGGCAACTAGCCTAAACCTTAATTCTCTTGATTAAAAAAATTTAAGTTTTTTTAAAGTCCAAAGACAATAAAGCAAAGCAGAACAAACCAGAAACAAAATTTCAGCATACAAAACAACTAAAAATTCCATTTGGAAACCAAAGGAGTTAGAGAAATGCCTCCAGTAAATAATACATGTCTTTGTTCACTTGATTGGGACTATTCACCAGAAATTATAATTTGTAAACTTTTTGGTGTTTATATTAGGCAAAGGATACATGGAAGAATTCAATTCTTCTAGCTGTAACACAAAGAAACAAATTTAATTTTAGTTTTCCTAAGACTAATATCTTAAGTAGATGATTGTTTACACATTTTAAACTAGTTTTCACTTCAGCTTTCTTTCAATGAAAAAGGAAAACATTAAAGAAAAACTTTCCAAAAATTTTGACTTTGGGAAATTCACTTATGCAAAATAATTATAAAGTAGCTTTCACATTTATTAAACAAGCATAGAAGAAAAGAAATCAGATGATAAAATTGGGGTTTTATTAAGTATTCTTAAAAACATGCATAATTATAATAATTTCTAATAGTTTTTAAAAGAAAAAATTGCCATTTTAATGATCGAAATCTTTAAAACTTTTATGGATTACAGAAGGATTTCATATGATATTCAATTTTCAGTGTGAAGTAGAATTAATCACACCTGTTTTACAGAGGGAAAAATCAGGATTACAGAAATGTCCACTAAATTGCCCAAAGTTACACAGTTATAACCCAAATGCAGACCCTCAACTAAACAAAGGCTTTCTGGTTCCAAATGTGGTGTTCTTTTTACCATACCACAGTCATTCTCATAGAAGTACTACAAATTAAGCTTACATTTGTTAAGAGGAACTGGTAAAAGGAAATACTTGCAAGACTAAACAGGGCAGATGTAAAATTAAAAAGTAGAGGCTTGAAATTTTTAAAGTATGGGCATATAACTTCTCTCATGTTTACTTATTCAGAAGATAAAAGCAACAGAACCCTTTCTATCATTGATGAAACTAGCATACACTAAATTCAGTTTCTTTATTTTTGTTACAAAAAAAGATTTAAAGAGGCAAAGTTAATGAACTCTTCTCAGTATAAGAATCATTCATGGTGTTATGGGCTGAATAGAGTCCTCCCAAAATTCTTATGTTTTAATCCTACCTACATACCTCAGAAAGTGAGTCCTTTAAAGACCCTTAGAGACAGAGTCTTTAAAGAGGAAATTATGTTAAAATGAGGTCATTATGGAGGCCCTAATCCAGTATGACTGACATCCTCACAGTGAAGAAAAGAGGACACAGGCACCCATACACAGAGGGAGAATGCTATGCAAGCCTGAGGAGGGCCATCTGCAAGCCAAGGAGCTAGGCCTCAGAAGAAATCAACCATGCTGAAACCTTCATCCCCAACTCTGGGCCTCCAGGACTCTGAGACAAAAAATTTCTGCCATTTGTATGGTTCTTGGTACTTTGTTATGGCACCTCTAGCAAACTAACACACATGGAAGTGTATTACATTACCATAAACACCAAACACAGTTCTCTATTTAAAGACAAGTAACTACCACCTTGAGTAAATAACACAACATGCATGAATCATGTCAGGCTCTTATGACATGCTAATCTTCTGTTTAGTAAGATCTTATATATACAGAAGTGGATATTTCACATTTAGATTTGCCAGCATCCTTAGAATACATGCTTAGTTTTAGATATAATTTCCTTGGAATATGTTTCTTTAAAAAAAAAGAGTAGAATAAAACAAGGATGAAACTTGACAGCATTACAATAAGTGAATGAAAGAATCCAGACATAAAAAGCCACATATTGTATGATTCCATTTATATATCCAGAATATCCCATGAAATATCCAGAATAGGCAAATCCATAGAGACAGAAAGTAGATTAGTGGTTGACAGGGGCTGGGGAAGGAGGAGAATTGAGAAGAACAGGGTTTCTTTTTGGGGTGCTAAAAATATTCTGGAATTACTAGTGATATCTTCACAACACTGTGAATATACTAAAAACCACTGACTTTTATACTTTAAAATGGTTAAAAAATAAAAAAATTTTTATTAAGGAAAGAAGAGAAAGAACTATACTTACATCAGACAGAAGCCTATCCAGATTGGAGTCACTGGCTATTTTTCTCTTATCCTCAGGAAGTTCCTCTAACTCCCCATAGAGCTCCAAATTCAAGCGAGCTAATTTCTCCTGCATTTCCCGAACATGTTCCATCTGTTCAATTGAACATTCATTTCCTGGGGGAACATCCCAGAACATTAATAAAGATTAGGTTAGTTAACTAACTGTTTTGAGGAGAAACTTTGAAACTCTAGGAGCTCAAAAGAAATCACTTGTCTGTCTTTTGTAGATTACATCGTTAATGACTGCCTATTTTCTGTGTATAATTACAAATCAATTTTCTGCCCAGGAAAACAATGAAAATCTAAGAAATGACCACAGGCACTGAAAAAAAAAAAAAGGGAAGGTTTTCTTATAAAAACAAAATCATACCTTAGGTAAAGAAGTTTTTTTGATAGTAATAACATATATAGAAGCAAGAGTATTATCTAATCATGTCCAGTTTGACAACTGCCATTTGAATTGAGTGACCCAACATTTTATAATCTGAGTGAAATTAAGAGTCCTATAAGAACTTCAACCATGAATTATTTTGCCAACCTACTATGTATTCCTCCTTTAAGGAATATAAGTGAAAATAATATGAAGAATGTTATGAAGCATGAAAAACAATGTAGTATTTTCAATTGTGTACTCAGTAGTGCAGGACAACTTAACTGCTAAAAGACAGGTCTTACAGTATTTATGAATTAGAGTCCTCTGAGGTGGCATTATTTGCCCAGAGTAACTAATTATTATATATTTTCGTACAGCTTATGAAACCTCTTGATACTATAAAAAAAATTTTTTTTAAAAGCTTTGGTTTTCTCAAAGGTACACTATAGCTCAGCTAAAGTTGAAGTATATATTTTGAGTCAACATGAATTAATGTATACTATATTTTCCTCTAGCCAGCTTTATATAATCTTCATATATTGACTATTAAATTATAATGACTACTAATCATTTAGTACAATATAAATTGACTATATTAAATTATAAGGCCTACTAATAAATAAGCTAGTTACAGCACCATCAAAGTCATCCTTTCTTCATAATAAAATATCTCGTATTTCCTTTATTTTAATGATGTTTTTCAACAATTAGTAACCTAGGAGATTTCTTCAAGAGATATATATGTATGTATGTATACACATATATATTATATACTTATACCTACATATATATCTAAACGGAGAGCAAGAGTGAGAGAAAACAATATAAAGAAAATGTAAAGAGGTAGAAATCACAAGGAGAAAGAAGAGGTTCAGAGGATGGATCCAGGTGACTTAACATGAGAACAATACAAGCTCCAAAAGGATAAAAAGGAGCACATGGAGGAGAAATAAATGAACAGAAAAATTTTTCCTTAAGATAAAAAGATGAGTTGGCAGATAGGAAGGTCTCACTGATTCCCAGGCAGGGCTAATGAGAAAAGATTTAGTCCTAAGCATATCCTAGTAAATGCCTGAACTTTAAAGATAAAGAAAAAATCTTACAAGCATCAAGACAGAAAAAAAATTACCTACTATGAAAGAATCCAACTGGCAACTGACTTCTCATCTGCAACACCTATACAGACAGCAAACTGACAAATGACAGAGACTTCAACCCAAGAATACAAGTCACATAAGGGTAGGGACAGGAAGAGTGTTGGGAAGAAAGCAGAGGTAAAGTGATCGAAAGATTGTATCTCAAGAATAAGAGAAAAGAAGGGAGGGGAGGAGGAAGTGAAAGTATTTTCAAGATACCACTATACTGGATGGAGTAAAGCAAGGAGGAAGGGATGGAATAAAACAGATCTGTGAAATAACACATTTTTAATGTTTTCTTTTCAAATAACAGTATAACCAAAACTGGAAACCCAGAAACTATAAGAAAACAGATAAAGACATAACTGAGTATTAAGAAATTAAAAACTTACTAAGTTAAATATACAATAAACAAAATCTAAAGATGTACTAAATTTGGTAAAAAATAAACAAAAACAAAATATAGAGGCCAAAGGATTAGTATCCAAAGTATACAAAGGGCTGTTAGCAATTAGCAACACTACCAACAAGAAAAGGATATATTACCAAATAGAAAATTGGGTAAAGGTCCTGAAAAGAGCAATACCATACTAAAGAAATAAAAGCATCCACCTAAGGATATATGTAAAAATATGTTCACTATACCATGGTGTTTGGTGGCTCAAAACTGGAGAGAAAGTAAATGCCCTTCAATTGGGAAATACTTGAATAAACTAAGATATATTCACAGCTTGGAAAATTATGTAGCCATTAAAAGGAAGAGTGAATTAGGGTTATACCAAGTGACTTGGAGATATTTTAATCAGGTATTTCTTAGAGGAAAACAAGATATAAAAAAATACATGTGATACATAAGACAATGAAAACAAAAATCTGTGTGTGTATTTATATTTATATTATAATCTGGAGAGAAATGGGAAAAGATGCACCTGCCTTTTAACATGGTTCTCTGGTTAGGGAGACAGGAGGTGGAGCCAATGGAGGGGGTAAGGGAGGGGATACGGAAGCCAAGGAACAAAAAAGTGGGAGAGCGAAAGACAGCACTTAGAAAAGCCAGTATGCATGTTGATGAAATACATCTGTGTGAGATTCTATACATGCACATTTAATAAATTTTGAATTGCTTTAAAAAAGTAGAGGAAGTAATTTTGTCATCAGAAAAAGCTTATAAAGTTGCAAGATGAACATGAAAACTGACCATATACTTTGTGGACTCATGTACAAAAATAACTCTACTCAGGAGTTTTTATTAACAATCAGTTCACTGTTCATGAAAAAGAAAACCAGATTATTTTATATTCAAAACTAAGGAAGAGTGGCCAAGAAACAAGTTTAGGCTTAACAGGGTAAAGAAAAATGATCTTGAGACTTTCTAAAACTAAAACACTCAGTTTAAAATATTTTAACCAATGATGAATGTTCCTTTTATCTGTTACACTTTCAAGATATTTATTTTATAATAGCAATCCTACTTATTTTCAAATTCTTAAAAAACCTTTTTTCTTGAAATTGTAGATGGCAAATTATATATTCTATGACATCTGAAATCTAAGATGACTGTATTTTAGGCTTCTGGACTCTTTTTCTTTTTTTAAAATACAGTTAAAAAATGACACTTTTAAAAGGAATGGCAAAATAAATGTAGAAAATAGGATGCAAACATCTCAAAAAACAGTAAAGAGAAATATATATGGTTTACCGAATGCTTGAAGTTTTCCAGAGTGGAAATCATTTAAGAGGCTGAGAAGCCCTCTCTCCATCTCCTGAACGTCTGAGACATCAGTGAGAAAGGAATGCTGAATTGGAGTTGATTGAGCACCTTTGCCTTCTCCACCCTGAGGTTTGGTCTTTTCTTTCACCACTCTGCAAAAATGATGCATTTAAAAACTTAACAACATATAATGATCTTTTAAAAACAATGATTATATTTTCAGGCTTTTCTAGATTAGGGAGTTAAAAGGAATTTCCGTTAAAAACAGACATTAGAATAGAATAAATACTAAATAAAAACAGTAATTTCAAGCCAGAAACCAAAAGAATGGGCTGTGAAAATTTCAAAAAATGTGTAAAATTTATCTGCCAAGGATCATACACCATGATCAAGTGGGATTCATCTCAGGGATGCAACGATGGTACATTTGAAAATCCATCAACATTATCCACCACATCAACAAAAGAAGAACAAAAACCACATGACCATCTCCATAGGTGCTGAAAAAGCATTTGACAAAATTCAACATCCATTCATGATGAAAACTCTCAACAAAATGGGTATAGAGGGCAAGTACCTCAACATAATAAAGGCCTTATATAACAAACCCACGGCCAACATCATACTTAACAGCGAGAAGCTGAAAGCTTTTCATCTAAGATCGGGAACAAGACAGGGATGCCCACTCTCTCCACTGTTATTCAACATAGTACGGGAGGTCCTAGCCACAGCAATCAGACAAAACAAAGAAATACAAGGCATCCAAACTGGTAAAGAAGAAGTCAAATTGTCACTGTTTGCAGATGACATGATATTGTAAGTAAAAACCCTAAAGATGCCACTCAAAACTACTAGAACTAATATCTGAATTCGGTAAAGTTGTGGGATACAAAATTAATACACAGAAATCTGTTGTTTTCCTATACACTAATGATGAGCTAACAGAAAGAGAAATCAGAAAAACAATTCCACTCACAATTGCATCAAAAAGAATAAAATACATAGGAATAAACCTAACGAAAGAAGTGAAAGACTATACCCTGAAAACTACAAGACACTCCTAAGAGAAAATAAAGAGGACACTAACAAATGGAAATGCATCCCATGCTCTTGGTTAGGAAGAACTAATATTGTCAAAATGGCTATACTACCTAAAGCAATCTGCAGCTTCAATGCAATCCCTATCAAAATACCAACAGCATTCTTCAATGAACTGGAACAAATAGTTCTAAAATTCATATGGAACCACAAAAGACCCCGAATAGCCAAAGCAATCCTGAGAAGAAAGAATAAAACAGGGAGAATTACGCTCCCAGACTTCAAGCTCTACTACAAAGCCACAGTAATCAAGACAATTTGGTATTGGCACAAAAACAGACCCACAGACCAGTGGAACAGAATAGAAGGTCCACACATTAACCCGAACATATATGGTCAATTAATATACAAAGGAGCCATGGATATACAACACCTCTTCAACAGCTGGTGTTGGCAAAACTGGACAGCTACATGTAAGAGAATGAAACTGGATTACTGTCTAACCCCATACACAAAGGTAAACTCAAGGTGGATCAAAGATGTGAATGTAAGTCATGAAACCATAAAACTCTTAGAAAAAAACATAGGCAAAAATCTCTTGGACATAAACATGAGTGACTTCTTCATGAACATATCTCCCCGGGCAAGGGAAACAAAAGCAAAAATGAACAAGTGGGACTATATCAAGCTGAAAAGCTTCTGTACAGCAAAGGACACCATCAGTAGAACAAAAAGACATCCTACAGTATGGGAGAATATATTCATAAATGACGTATCCGATAAGGGGTTGACATCCAAAATATATAAAGAACTCACGCACCTCAACAAACAAAAAGCAAATAATCCAATTAAGAAATGGGCAGAGGACATGAATAGACACTTCTCCAAAGAAGAAATTCAGATGGCCAAAAGGCACATGAAAAGATGCTCCACATCGCTAATCATCAGAGAAATGCAGATTAAAACCACAATGAGATATCACCTCACACCAGTGAGGATGGCCAACATCCAAAACACAAACAACAACAAATGTTGGCGAGGATGTGGAGAAAAGGGAACCCTCCTACACTGCTGGTGGGAATGCAAATTAGTTCAACCATTGTGGAAAGCAGTATGGAGGTTCCTCAAAAAACTCAAAATAGAAATACCATTTGACCCAGGAATTCCACTCCTAGGAATTTACCCTAAGACTACAGCATCCCAGTTTGAAAAAGACAGATGCACCCCTATGTTTATCGCAGCACTATTTACAATAGCCAAGAAATGGAAGCAACCTAAATGTCCATCAGTAGATGAATGGATAAAGAAGAGGTGGTACATATACACAATAGAATATTATTCAGCCATAAGAAGAAAACAAATCCTACCATTTGCAACAACATGGATGGAGCTAGAGGGTATTATGCTCAGTGAAATTAGCCAGGTGGAAAAAGACAAGTATCAAATGATTTCACTCATCTGTGGAGTATAAGAGCAAAGAAAAAACTGAAGGAACAAAACAGCAGCAGACTCACCGAACCGAAGAATGGACTAACAGTTACCAAAGGGAAAGGGACTGGGGAGGATGGGTGGGAAGGGAGGGACATGGGGGAAGAAGGGGGCATTACGATTAGCAGACATAATGTAGGGGGGGCACGGAGAGGGCTGTACAACTCAGAGAAGACAAGTAGTGATTCTATGGCACCTCACTACGCTGATGGACAGTGACTGTAATGGGGTATCTGGGGGGGACTTGATGAAGTGGGGAGTTTAGTCCATAATGTTGCACATGTAATTGTAGATTAATGATACCAAAAAAAAAAAACGTATCTGCCAAGGCATGTAAAAATTTTGATCAATACATTTAGAAAATATGCTAAATCTCTGGAGTATAAAAACTCAAAAAAGAATTAGTTAAGTTTTTTTTTGCTATCCTACATTTCATATTTCATTTCTCAGTAAAATATATTACACCTTTCAGTTCTAAACTTTATCCTGTTTGTTCCCTGATCTATTGGTTGTTCACCACGAGGGTATGGGGTCCTACTCTGTAGCTGACACTATACCAGATCCTGAGTATGCACAGGTGCCCATGACATTAGGCGGAGTGCTTGGTCTAAGGAGAACGGCATACAAATTGATAATCACCACATGATGGAGTGCTAAAAACCTGTTATCATCTGATTGCTCCAACTTCCTATGGCCCCACATACAGGCATCAAATCCTATTGATTATACCCATAAATATCTCTCTACTCTCTCTAGTTCTCTCCTTCTCCACTGCCACCATCTTTTCTCTTGACCCAACTACTACAACAGCTTCCCAGCTGGTCTCGCTGCCTCTGTGTATTCTCTCTCCCCACAGAGCAGCCATGTCAATTTTTAAAAAGTAAAATCAGGTCATATAATTTACTTAATCAAACCCTTCAGTAGCTTTGGCACTGCCTGATAGATGAAGTCCAATATCTTTAAGAAACCCTATCTTCCCTTGTTGTTTGTGTTCTGGACATTCTGAATCTCTTCTTCATAGAATTCCATTCTCTTACCCACTTATGTGCTAATCCTCTGCCTACATTTGCATCCTTCCCCTCACTGCCATCTTTGCCAGGCTCCCACACGTCCATCAGTCTCAGTTCAAATGTTATGTCTTCAGGAAGGCCTTTCCAGAATCCCTAAACTAAATTAGTTCTTTTTACACATGTCTAGCATATACCAGGCTCTCAAACATTTGAGTGATGGTGCTATACATATCATGATACTGAACCAGACAAAGGAGCTCACTCAACCTAGGGGCAGCTGGAGAAAACTTCCTAAAGGTGACACGTGAGTGAATGCTTAAAGAATAAGGAGTTACCTAGGCTTTTTAAGTAAGGAGGGGTTGTGTGTTATCTTTATAATCCCAACATGTACTACAGATCCTGATGGACACTTATATTCAATACTCAACTAATTTCTATGTGATAATTCATGGAGACATCTTCCCTACAAGTATACTCACCACAATAAGGATAAGATGAATAGGGTATATAGGATTTGGGGTAAGGGGTAGCAAGAAAGAAATTCTACTCTTAAGAAATCAACTTAGAACACATAGGCTGTTTCAGAGCATGTCAGTAACCATTCTTCATAAAGCAAGATCTGTATTAATAACATTATCTAATACCTTGCTACTCAAAGTGCTGTCCAAGACTCACAGCATCAACATCACTTGTGAGCTTATTAAAAATGCTTATCTGAAGCCCATCCCAGAATAACTGATTCAGAACCTGCATTTTAAAAAGATCCCTGAGAGATCCATATTCACATTAAAATCAGACATAAGCTACTATAAAGTTTCAGTATAGCAAATATTTTTTTTCTTCAAATTGGAAGTTTTATCCAAGTATTTTCACATCAGTTCATCACTTAACAACCCTCTCAAAAAAGAAAATAAAAACCTGTTTATCCCTGTTTCAGTGTTTTTGATCATGTCACACTCTCACTTTATATTAAAATAATTCAACAGAAAAGCACTCACTGAAATTATACTATGTGCAAAGCCCTACTGTAAGTACTGTCTGACAAACAAGGATAATCAACTTAGCCTACATTCTAGAAGAGGGTAGAGAAATAAAAGGTAGAAAATGACAATGAGATACAAATAAACTGATATAAGAATTTAGAGAAACAAGTGGTTTCTCTTTACTTTTAAAAATCTTTTGGCTTTTTCTACCAACCATAACCATATTCAAAAATGACTCTAAAGTAAACTCCTCCACAAGAAAAATCCCTTTCCAATCTGATACTTTATTCAAAAGAAACCGTCATATTAGAATGTTCTTTTCCAAGTGCCTTTGGCCATGTCCCTTTTGTTTCCTTAAGGAATATAAGATCCACATATTCCACATAGTATTAGAGGTCCTAGCCACAGCAATCAGACAACACAAAGAGACAGAAGGCATCCAAACTGGTAAGGAAGAAGTTAAACTGTCACTATTTGCAGATGACATGACATACATAGAAAACCCTAAATTCTTCCACAAAAAAACTATTAGAACTAATAACTGAATATAGCAAAGTTGCAGGATACAAAATTAATACACAGAAATCTGTTACATTCTTATATACTAACAACAAACTAGCAAAAAGAGAAATCAGGAAAATAATTCCATTTACAATTGCATGAAAAAGAATAAAATACCGAGGAAGAAACCTAACCAAGGAGGTGAAAGACCTATACTCTGAAAACTACAAGACACTCATGGGAGAAATTAAAGAAGACACCAATAAATGGAAATCTATCCCATGCTCATGGATAGGAAGAATTAATATTGTCAAAATGGCCATTCTGCCCAAAGCAATTTACAGATTCAATGCAAACCATAACAAAATACCAACAGCATTCTTCAATGAACTACAACAAATAGTTCTAAAATTCATATGGAACCACAAAGACCCTGAATAGCCAAAGCAATCCTTAGAAAGAAGAACAAGGCTGGGGGATGGGGGGATTATGTTCCCTGACTTTAAGCTCTACTACAAAGCTACAGTAATCAAAACAATTTGGTACTGGCACAAGAACATACCCACAGATCAATGGAATAGAATAGAGAGCCCAGATATAAACTGATACATATATGGTCAATTACTGTATGAGCCATGAATTACAATGGGGAAAAGACAGCCTCTTCAGCAAATGGTGTTGGCAAAACTGGACAGCTACATGTAAGAGAATGAAACTGGGTTATTGTCTAACTCCACAGACAAAAGTAAACTTGAAATGGCTCAAAGACTTAAATGTTAGTCATGAAACTATAAAACTCTTAGAAGAAAACATAGGCAAAAATCTCTTGAATATAAGCATGAGCAATTTTTTCCCAGATACATCTCCTCTGGCAAGGGCAACAAAATCAAAAGTGAACAAGTCAGACTACATCAAACTAAAAAGCTTCTGGACAGCAAAGGACACCATCAGCAGAACAAAAACGCATCCCACAGTATGGGAGGATATATTTGTAAATAACTCATCTATAAAGGGTTAACACCCAAAATATGTAAAGAATTCATATGCCTCAACACCCAAAAAACAAATAACCTGATTAAAAAATGGTTGGAGGACCTGAACAGACACTTCTTCAAAGAAATTCAGATGGCCAACAGGCACATGAAAAGATGTTCCACATCAATAATCATCAGGTAAATGCAAATTAAAACCACAATGAGATATCACCTCATACCAGTTAGAATGGCTACTATCCAAAAGACAAGAAAAAATAAATGCTGGTAAGGATGTGGAGAAATGGGAACCCTTCTACAGTGGTGGTGGGAATGTAAATTGGTGTAGTTGCTGTGGAAAGCAATATGGAGGTTCCTTAAAAAATAAAAATAGAAATACCATTTGACCCAGTATTTCCACTTCTAGGAATTTATCCAAACAAAACAACATCCCTGATTTGAAAAGACATCTGCACCCCTATGTTTACCACCACTGTTGCCAGTAGTCAAGATATGGAAGCAACCTAAGTGTCCATCAGTAGATAAATGGATAAAGAAGATGTGGTACATATACACAATGGAATATTACTCACCCATAAAAAGAAAAGAAATCCTGCCATTTGCAACAGCATGGATGGATCTAGAGGGTATTATGCTCAGTGAAATAAGCCAGGCGGAGAAAGGCAAATACCATATGATTTCACTGATTTATGGAGTATAAAAACAAAGCAAAACAAAAAGAACAAAACAGCAGTAGACTCACAGACACCGAGAAGAGATATAAGTTGGTCACAGGGAAGGTAATAAAACATTAAGAATATAGTCAATGATTTTGTAACATCTTACTATGTTGATAGTAACTGCACTAGAGGGGGTGAGGATTTAATAATATGGGTAACTAACTGTTGAACCACTGTGTTGTATATCTGAAACCAACGTGACATTGTATATCAACAATAAAAAAAAAGTCTAAGGTCATCATCAAGGCAGCAATCTCTTCTTTGTGTAAACTCTGTGGCTGCAGAGTGCTACAGCACTTCCTTAACTGACTCTCCATGGTAAGCATGCAAGTGGAAGTAAGTTTATTTAATCATAATTAGAAAGGATTGAGATTATGAAATGCTTTTTCTCTAAAGATGTTATCCTGCTTTCCAAACATGTACCATTATAAAATATATATATGCAGCAGCAATATATGACATATTTAAACTTGTCACTCCTGTTCCCTATAGAGCCTCAAGACAAATGATGTTCACCAAATATTAGTGATGATTTCTTCTAGGTGGTGGGATTTTAATGTTTTAGATTTCTTCTTTTAACTTTTCCTGTGTTTGAAGCTTTACAATAAATGCAAATCATCCCTACAAAAACAATCAAACCACTCTTTTTTAAAAGGAAAAACTACCAAAGCAAAAATACTCAGCTTAGTTTAAAAAACCTGTATATATTTTTTCCTCTTTCTAACTTGTCAACTGTGTCTGCAAATTTTCATATTCTGTGTGTTCTAATATGAGACAAAGTAAGGGCCTTCAGACCAATCATTCATTTTGCATTTTCTAATCCTTATACACTGCAACCTTCATAAATTTTTTTCTAAATCACATATATGTGCCTCATATAAATGTGACATTTTAAAAACTTTTAAAAGTCAAGCCAAGAGAAAAAAAAGTTTTAAGAATTACTAGATTTAGTATTTAATAGCATTTTGCCACGATAACATGAAAAAAAGAATTCACCTTTTTAACTTTGGTCTCTGTGAAGTTGACTGTGATGCAGGATTTGAAAACCCCGTGCTTTTACTAACTGGAATGGCACTTTTTTTGGCATTAATAATCTGAGTAGAGTGGGCACTAAAAGACTTAGGACTCCTCCTCTTCACTTTCCGCTCCTCCATTGTGTTAAGTTCCTTATTGCACCAAAGCCAGCTTACTATGACCTAAGGAAACACAGAAAAATTAGACATGTATGCTATATAATGTGCCAAAATGAAGAGGTTTAAAGACCCACTTCATAGGCTGAAAGAGGATCAAGAATTTCAGAGGCATTAGAGAAAGTCAGAATTAGGATCCCTTAAGTTTAATCTACCGTACTATGTACACAGAAGTCCTAAGCAAAACTGCCTGTAAGAAAAAATTTTTTCACCATTTTCTTCATTCACTCATCCCATAAATAGTTACTCTCTTCCACATGCCAGGTACTATTCTTGGCACTGGGGAGATGGCACTGAAGACAACAAAGTCCCTGACCCCCAAAAGCCTACATGATAGAAGGGGGACAATGCATAAAAAATAAAATAGCCTCCTGATATTCCCAGCCTGACTCAAGCTTTAGGTGGCCTTTAGGTCTCCCTTTTAAGCTGTACTCTTGGAAGAACCAACTAGATTCAAACATATGTATAACTGACAGGAGTTATCCACATTTTAACTCTCAACTAGAAACTGTATTTCAACAACCAAGCAAAAACTCAGTTTCTGGTAGGGGTAACAATGATTCTAATAACCTGATCAAATGAATTTCTGTAAAGTTAAACTTCTTCCACTACTATTTTAAATATACTTTCTTTACTTATTTCCTAGGAAATATGAAGTTTATTATACGTTTAGTTTTGCTAATATCGAAAAAGTTACAGTGAAGTACAGCTGGCCCTTCCATAGAGAATATGTGTAAGGCCTTCTATTTATCCAATAATTTCCACTTACTTTGCACATTAACCAGCTTTGTTTTCCTAACAGCCATCCATCTAAAATCTTTCTACATTTCCTTTTTATTTATGCATAATACTAAGTTCTTCTTAATTATATTGTTTCATGTATCAGTTATTTACATTTTCAGATTGTAAAGTGCCTTAGAAGCATTAGGCCTTTGTTCATACACTGTGTTTAATTTAATCATGGTATGACCATTCAAAAATATTCAGGTCCACTGATGTCACTCCTAAAGTAATTACTTGATAATTTTAATGAAAACAGATTTTTTGTTATTGTCTGAACTTGATGCCATAAGCACTAGAGTTTAAACTATGAGATCAGTTGGTGCAGGCTACCTCTATAGACAGTCGTAACTGGAGCTTTGGTAACTCCAACAAAGAAAAAGTTTTAACGGAAAGGCTCTAATGTCCAGTCTCTAATTCCAGATGCCTACTGTAAGCCCGCTGAAATCTTGGCTAACAATTTTTTCTTTAAGAAGCATTTTTAGTAACAACAGACATTTTAGTGTTGTTTCAGCACAAATTAAGTGGAAATTTAAAAAACAACTGAGTAGAGGAGGCAATGGAGTATCAGTTTTCCAAAGGGGCACAGAACTGTATAAACTTATGATACACATAATCACACTGACCTTGAAAAAATGATGCTAATACACAAGTAAGGAAAGACAGAAAAAAACCTAGGAAGTAAAGCAATGCAAATAAACCAAGAGTGGTCTAAAGTAAGATGTTTTGAGGGGCCAACACTCAAAATTTATTCGTTTTTGGAAGGTAACATCTATGTCGCAAGAGCACGGAAATGCTTCTGGAATACCAAGCAGCAAGGAACCTTTTAGAGAAGGCCTTTGTAAACTGCTCGTAGTTAACATACTGGTTTTTAGACCCAGAACGCCACAGTCTCCAAACAGAACTACTAGGGTCCCTCTTGACTCCACCTCATTCCCTTTTCCCAATCAGCCCACGCGGTTACCCTTCGCCCCTTCAGAATCCAGCCTCGGCTAGAGTGAGTGATGGGAAGGGCCTAAGGGGGCCCCTGGGGAGGTATCTTTGCTTCCGCTTCGTACCTGAGGAAGAAGAGGATCGGATCTCGGAGCTTCGGAAGTCACCGCCGCAGCTGCAGCCGCAGACGCTACAGCGGCAGCTTGTGCCGGGGTCACATCTCGGAGGCTGCGCCTCCACAGCGCCCTTTGTTTACGGAAGTGATGCGAGGAGGCGGGGCCTCCGTGCCACCGGCGGGAGCCTCACCTCTTCCGGCTCCAGCAGTGCCTTTTCTGTTTCTGCCCTTGCCAGCACCGCATTGCTTCCTCTGTTTTGCTTTCAGCTGTACCTTAGGTGGGCCTGGACAGGAGGATCCATAGCTGAGCTTCTATTCTGGGTTCTGCGGCCCCAAAGAGGGGAGGGATAAGGGGTGAAGAAAGGAACGGGAAATACAGTACCCTTTCCGGAAGCGCTCGAGTGCCCTCTTCGGGAGTGTCCGGTCCCACGCACTACAATTCCCAGCATGCTGCTCGAGCAAGCCCGGGGGCGGAACCAAGTGTCGCCATAGCAACCATTCCTGGATGGTTTCTGATGCACCGCCAGGATTTAGCGAGGTAAATCAGTTTAAGTTTGGGAAGCAGCGAGAAGAGCTGTGATTCTGTAGTGACCCGGATGCTGAGGACCTAGATGAGATTCTTTTACTCCTATTAATAGATACTCTGTTAAAGCCCTAGACTTAAGTTATCTCTGTCTCATTACAATTCTATGAGGTAGGGGTTAAAATCCCCGTTTTAGAAATCACTCAGAAAGGCTAATAAATCCACATCTCTGTCGCCAAGGCAGTTCCTGCACTAAACATACTGCCTCTGGAGAAGGAGTGGAGGCTTGAGGGAGATGAAACTCTCCTAAATGAAGGGAGAAATCCATCTTTCATTCCCTAGTCTGGATAGTCTTCCCCGCGTGGGGGTTGGGAGTGAGGCCGTTTTAGGTTCATAGATGGTTAATCTACAGAGACTATGGAGAGTGCCACCTACTTCTGCATTTGCTGATGAGGAAACCGTATCTAGAGATGGTATCAAAGCCAGAGAGGCAGAGAAAAGACGACCTAAATCCCTGACTTTTAGTATGGGATGTTCTTCCATCACCACCCCCTCGAGTTCTTAAACTTCTGGAATGTTTTAAAAAGAAAAACAGTGAACTTTCATGTACCCGCTTTCCAGAATGAATGGATGTCCGATTTGTCATTTTTATACCTTTAAATGAAAGAAATATGTTACAGAAAAAGTGGGTGCCACCTACTCCTAGTGCCACTCTACTTCCCTCCAAGAGGCAACTATGATCTTAGATTTACTATGTATCTTGCTAATCTAGGTTTGCATGTTTTCACTGTTGCTATGTATATATAAACGATGGGCTTTTGAAGTTTTACATGAATGTTATTATATTTGTGTATTGCTCTACAACTTGACTTTTTCACTCAATTCTATGTTTTTGAGCTTTTCTCCACATTGATGCGTAGATACATTTGTTTTAACTCTATAAAGAATTCCATCAAAAAATTTTGCCACAAATTATTTGGGCATTTCCATAGCGGTTGATATATAGGCTGTTTCCCATTTTTCACCATTAAGAATAATGCTGTAAGATACATTCTTTCTAGTATCTTTTCTCAATGCCTCTTAAAAATCTCTAATTGTCTTACTTGTAAGCAGAGCTTGCAAACTGGTGATTACTTTAATTTTTTCAAATTGGTTGCTGACAGTTAAAATTGAAGGAATAAAAAACTAGATTTCATTCAATCCATTTGGCATTCCAATAATAATGGAAGATCTGACGACCCTAGATCTGTACCAGGGCCTGGTAACAGTAGTTCAAGCCGAAGAGCAGCTGCCTCTTTTCAGTCAATTCAAGGGATCGCTAGTTTTTCTCTAAGTCCCTCTGCCTTTAGTACCCACTTGAGCCTGTGGTATTTGCATTGTGACCCCCAATAAAATGTAGGGATACAAAAGGGTACCGTTCCAAATGCACATATTTCAGGTATTCAAAGGTCTGTATTGAGCCCCTATTTTGGTTAGACACTGACACAGTAGGTCAGAGGGCATTCATGAACAAGTTGGAGCAGATACTATAGTCAGAGATCTTATTGTCTTGATAAAGCAGATGGACAATACATTAGTAAGCAAATAAGGCAGTTTCATTTAGTGATAAGTGCTCTGAAATAACAGCTTAAGGTCATAAGGAGTTATTGTAAGGGGTGAAGTACTGAAGAGGGAGTGTCAGGAAAGGCCTTCCTGAAAAGGGAACTTTGGGAGTCCACATAGGAATGACGTCCACATAGGAACTGGCTGTGGAGTGATCTGGGGAAGAGCATCCTTGGCCGAAACATATGGCTAACCCTCAGGTCCTTAGGCACAAACGAGCTTGGCATGTTTGAAGAAGCAAGGAGTTGGTGTGGCTGGACTGTACTGACTTAGGACAGAGTGACATAGAGTCACTTCTGAGTGATGTCTTTTACCTGAGATCTAGAGTTCCTCCCTGAAATAAATTTTGTTGAAGTTTACTAGATTTTCCTTTAAGCTGTAAAAAGCCCTCTTTTGGATCGACTGTTGAATGCCTACTTTGTATAAATTAGTCTAACTAGAAACTTTTCTCCTAAGGATGATAGAGGGCAAGAGCTTTGATCAACAAGACACCTCCCCATACACTAATATACTCTATAATATAGGTGGGCAGGGAGGGGTACTATTGGTGAATCTCTCAGAAGTGACAATGATAAAAGTGTACACACCTACAGGCTCTAAACTTACTAAACTAGAATATTTTAGGGACTCAGGAATCTCTTTTTTTTTTTAATGTGTTTTCCTGTAGAAAATTTCAAACATATGCCAAAGGAGACAGGATGGTATAATGAACCCCTTTGTACCCATAATCCACCTATTGACTCATGGCCAATCTTGTTTCACTTGAATCCCTCCCCCCACATACACTCTTCTTTATTATTTTGAAGCAAATCCCAGATACCATTTAATCCATAATATTTCATTATAGATCATTAAATGGTAAAAAACCTAACCACAATATCACTGTTCTTCCTAAATCGTTATTATTAGCTGTCCAGTGTTCAAATTTCCAATAACATTATAAGTGTCATAATTTTTTTCATATTTCATTTGAATCAGGAATATTTTTCTATAAGGTCCTCAGGTGGTGAATGAGTTTGGAAGCCACTGTTGTACATCCTCATTTGTTGAGACACAAACATGCCTTGTCTTTCCTCTTGAGAAGTTTAAACTGTAAAGAAAAAAGCAGATATCTTAACCCAAAGCAAATGGCTACTCTACCTCAGTGCCTGGGAAAGAATCATCTTGTTGTCCTTTATGGTTCTTATAGGGAAGAGGTTTTGTTTTGTTTTAGCTTGGAAGCCCATCCACAATTTTGGAAAGTGTTCCTTCACCTACTTATACTCCCATATCAATGTGTAAGCCAGGCTCAGTGCCTGTTTGCCTAGCTCAATGCCTAGCTCAGGAAACAGCAAGTAAAAAAGCCCTAAAACATTGAGTTTGCCGTATTCATGGAACTGAGAAATGCTAGTGAACTGGTCTAAATTTCTTGTCTACTTTGAGATGGGCATCTTAACCATTAGCGAAGGTCCCCCAAATAAGCATATAGGCCCTTAAAATTATATTTTACTGCTAACTGTTTTGGAAAAACAAACCACGGATAAACTGTAGAACTGAAGAGTTACAAAGACTTAGATGTTTACAAAATTCTTATATTTGTGATCTTTCAGTAGTTTGTCTTCTTCCTTAAGCTGTGAGTTCCTTGAGGGCACATATCATGTTTTATTTGATTTTGTATCTTAAATACATTGTATAGAATATGACATAAGGTTGGTGCTCAATAAATGTATGTATTATGAATGAATAAAAAGTTCTTTGATTTTATTTATGAAAATAAGATGACTCCACCAATCCCTCTTTAAACCCCAAAGTCCAAAGACGTAGGCCCCGTCACAGTGTCAACCAGATGGTATCACTAATGTTGAGGCAATTGCTCTTTCTTCGATGGACAATTTATATATTGGTGCACCAGCCTTCATGCCAAGGGGATCTGATGAAGGAACTAATCCTAAAGCTTAGGGAAGGCAGAAAGAAGGAAGGGAGTTCCCAGAGGGAAGAGTCAGAAGGGTTCCCGCAACACTTTATTTATGTATCTATCTAACAGGGAAATGTAAAAATGTTATTTGAAACCATAATTGCTACCATTCCGTCTTAAGGAGTTGCTTTAAAATTCCTGTCAGTGGAGAAATCAATATTTATATAGTGGCAGAAAAGGGGATGAGACTCTATGTAGATGGCCCATTTTGTGTCATAATACAACAATGAGAATTGGATGTGCACAGGTGGGCAGGGGCTGAGTTTGTGAATATGAGATTGAGAAAATTCAATTGGGATATAATAAAGTGGGAAGAACTGTTTAGTGCGGTGTAGAGTGTGGGGGTTGTGGACTTTGGGGAAAAAAGACAGCAAAAAAGGGAGCAGAGGGAGAAAGAAGAGTCAAAAATGGAAGGAAGAAGGACTTTAATAAGAGCAATGAAATCTGTTAATTCAATTTGTAATCATTAGTGTTCTAATTTTACACACACACATTACATCCTCCGTGCTTGCAAACATCAAGATAAATCCTCTACAAGCTCTAAGCTTTGTGCAAATTAATCATGGAAGTCAAGGAAAAAGCATTGTATTCTGCATCTTTGGGCGATTTAATGGAGAACAAGGGTAGCATGTATGTAACAAAAAAGTCCATAAACTTCACCATGTCAGATGAAGCAGGAGCTTAGTGTCTACAGTGAATGGAAAGATTACAGATTTAATCTACCCTACAATCTTAAAAGGAGGGAGAGATAAGAGCTTTCCACTATGTGAAGATTGGGGTTATATTTAATTTTACTTTAGTCTTAAAGGGCAAGTATACCTGAAATGACACCTGGTAATCTTTTGGTTTCTGCACTACTCTGCTAGCTGCTCACATCCTTCCTTTATATTCCTAATATTCCTTTATAGTCCTAAAATCTAGCACAGTATCTGGCATATAATAGAAACTTTAAAAGATTTCATTAAATTGATGAATAGGAAAAAATTAGACTCTTAGGATGGTAAGTGGCAGAATGGCATTATTAATTAAATCAAGTGTTACCACAATTCAGATTACTTATCCAGGAATTAGAAATAGGTTGATTCTTAGTCATACCTGACTCTGATCTCCAGGTGGCAGTATTATCTCATATTAAATTGTTTTAAGACCAGTTTGCATTTAACTTTTGAGAACTTAAATGCATTGAAATAAAAACTCAGTTCTGTAGCTTATTTCTGTAATTATACATAGCCAAAGAAGAAATAAAATACAATTACATGAGGTTATGGATTTCTCCCCCAATTTTAATACAGATGAGAATTACTGGCAGTTCTCTAATTCAAGCAGTTTCTAAAACCAGAGGGTAAATACAAATCAGTATACTTTGTTTACAAAACACATGTATTCTTTCAAAGAAAGCTGTGTGTGTGTTTGTAATAGAGCACAAGAGCTGTAATATTTCTAATAAACCCTCTCCCAACAAATAGGGTGACCAAATTAAATACAGGATACTCAGTTAAATTTGAATTTCAGAAACACAAAGAATACCTTATTCATGTCCCATGCAATATTTGGGACATATATTAAAAAAGTGTTCCTTTGTTTCTGAAAATCAAATTTAACTGGTCATCCTGTATTTTTCTCTGCTAAATCTGGCAATCTTATCAACAAATATTTTGTTGTTCTTGTTAATTCCAAAATAAACAATTTCATCAGGTCTGCAGGGTGCAGTGCTGTTTCCTTATTTGGAGAGATAAAAAGGAAGTCCCTGGTAGGTTTGGCTTCCTCCTGGTAAGTCTAACTTTACTGCTCTTTGTACTCTACCCATTCAAATCAGAGTTCCTCAGCTGAGTAACTTATCTTCAGGAACTGACCCCTCAAGCAAGTGCAGATGGAATAACCTAAAGTAGCTATCTTATACAAACACAGTGTTTTATAGCACTGGTTGCAAAAGCCAAACGTTGTGAATAAGCAAAGGAGATCTTGAACCCCTTCACATCTGATTGATCTGTTTCAGAAGTCCCTCATCCATACTAGCTACGTCAACAGAATGAAGTGGATTGCTTATGAAATAAGTCCTATTCCAAAAAAGTAAAGAATTTCTGTTGAATTAAATCATATGTCACATCTGCTTTTTTGATATCACCATTCTTTGTCTTTCAGATAAAGTGCACTTCAAGATTTCATTTATAAATATTTCTGAATTCAAAATAAGCTGTTCATAGAAACAGTATGGGTGGTAGTCATATCTGCTGGTTACAGAGTAAATTTAATTGATTGTATGACTGAAACACTGTATTGTAAAGTTTTTTATAAGAGGCCTCTGTAATAAAAGTATTTTAAAGAGAAGAAATATAAAGTTCTAAAATACTGAATATTCATGTTTAAGGAAATAGCAGTAATCCATGTTTATTTGGCTCTTGCTCTGTGCCAGAAGCCATTCTAAGTGCTTTAAATGAATTAACCCATTTAATCCTTTATTTATAATTTATTTTATAATTATAATTTATTATAAATAACCCCAAGAAGTTGGTTCCATTATGATCCCACTTCACAGATGAGGCAACTGGGGCAAAAATAGCTGCCCAAAGTCACAGAGCTACTAAGTAGCAGAATTGGGATTTGAGGCAGCCTACAGCCACCTTAACTATTGTACACCACAGCTATGTTAGTTTAGAATAAAGAAGTAAGTGAACTGAGGAGATTCTGAAGAGGGGGGACATCTGATCACTGCCTTAGGCACTGTATTGTTCACTGAGACTAGAACAGGTCAAAACGACTGGCTGGTCTTTCCCTACTACTTTTGTGTTTACCAACCAGAATAGAGCTATTTGGGGGTTTGTAAGTGGAACAAAGGATGTCAGAAAGGGAGAAAGATTTACCTGAGGTAACAGGATAAGAGTTAATAAAAAATGGAAGTGGATTAAAGAGTACATTCCTATGGGGTATGAGAAAGAGCCCTCTTGGGTGAAAGTAACTGAGTTGAGATCTGAAAAGAAAAATCAACGGGAGGAGAATTTGACTTTGCATAATTATCTACATGAATAGGAAAGGAAAAGTGGGAGGACTATTGCCCGTATTGTTAATTCTATTTAGCTTGCTCAGATTTGTGATAACCTGAGGTTGTTCATGTACCACCCAGTCATGGCAATAGTGGACTTCCCAAAGGCCCCTGCTCAAGGTGAGAGTCTCTCCTGTGCTAAAAAAAGAGTCAAACTTCAATCTCCAATTAGTTGTCTTAGATACTCTGTCTACCGTTTATCCTTTCCCAGAAAGACAAGAGGTAGTGAGGGTGGAGGGGAAAAAATCCTGGACTTAGTGTTTGGGGAACAGAGTTCTGACCTCACTACCTAACTAGTTCTCTAACCCTTGGCCGCTGTTGCCAAAGCTGTGAAAATTGAGGAAATTACCCACTAGGTGATGCAAATATTAGCTCTGATCCCATTTAGTCTTCACAGTTCTTTGAGGTATCATTCCAAATACTAGGCTCCTGGACC
Source organism: Smutsia gigantea (assembly GCA_032199065.1). NCBI lineage: Eukaryota > Metazoa > Chordata > Mammalia > Pholidota > Manidae > Smutsia > Smutsia gigantea. The sequence goes on from JAVSCE010007230.1 coordinate 188,605, forward strand.
AGGAGGCTCAGAGAAGTGAAGGTGCTTGTTTAACAGCACATAAGGGCTAATATAGTGGTGGAGGGAGGCCCCCTGTCATTTTGCCCTAATGCTGTCAATCAATCACTGAAATAAAATGGTCCACATTGTTTTTTCCAGGGTGAAAAAATTTTAAAGCCTTTTGCTATGCAGTCCTGATAAATGGAGAAAAAAATAAGTAAAAGCCAGAAATATTTTTTCCTAAGATAACAAAAATAGAAGGGATTTTTAAAGCAAAATATACTATTTATAAACATTCAAAAAAGCATTCAAATTATGAATAGACACTGGTAGCATTCATTCATTATAGTGACTTTTATTTTAAAATTATTCTGTATTACACAAATAGTACAAGCTGATTCAGTCAACATGCATTTATTGAGCATCCACTATATGCTGCATATTTTGTAGGCTAAGTGTACAATGCAGACAAAAATCCCTGTTCTCATGGAGCTTGTATTCAAATGTGAGCATGACAGATTATATATGAATTAACCAAATGCTTCCTATAGAATAGTTGAGAAAGGGGAATAGGGTTGTGGGTGAGCAGTTGCAATTTTAGATAGTATGGTACAAGAACACCTACTTGAGCAGGTGATTCTTGAGCAAGGACTTGAAGGGAGGGAGTGAATCTTCAGAATCTCTGGAGTAAGAGCAGAGGAAGGACCAGAACAATGGCCTAAGGTGGGAGCATGCCTGGTATGTAAAGACCCTCAAGGAGGCCAGGCAGGCTGGAGCGGGAGGAACTAGGACAAGGGCAAGAAGTGACAAGCTGACGGGGGCAAGGCTTTGAGAATGGGAGGTGGGATTATGTGGGGCCTTGAATGTTATTTTAAGGATTTGGGCTTTTCCCCTTGAGAAATGGAAGCCCCTGGAGAGTTTTTAGGAGAAGAGTGACAGCATCAGGACTGTGTTTTGATAGAACACTCCTTAGGCTGCTTTTGGGACTAAGCTGCTGGGGACAAAGGGGAGAAGCAGGGGGACCAGTTTGCAGACCACTGTGCAATCTGTGTGAGATGATGGCGCCTGGACCAGATGGCAGCTGGGAAGGAGGCAGGAGGTAGTCAAAACCTAGACCCATTTGGTAGTAAAACTAACAAAGTTTACTGAGAGATTGGATCGGGGGCAGGGGTGAGAAAATGAGTCAAGAATGACTCCCAAGTTTTTGATCCAAGTTACTCCAAGAAGGATTTACCACAGACTAAGATGGGAGACTTGTGTGTTGGGAGGGAGAGGGAGTATGATGTTCACTCTTGGATGTGTTCTGTTTGAAATAATGTTTAGACATCTTAAGTGGAGATGTTGGGCAAACAGTTGTATATTTTAATCTGGAGCTCAGATCTAGCCTGGAAATAGAAATTTGTTCAGCATAGAATTGGTATTTAAAACCATGAGACTCACTGAGATCACCAAGAGAATGCAGAGAGGGAAAACTACTAAGGACTGAGCCCTGGGAAATGACAAAACAGCGACATCAGAAAATTGAGGCAGAAAAGGAGAAAATAAAAAATATCCACAGATAATGGCTATACCTTTCACATTTTGGTATATATCATGCCAGACTTTTTCCCATGTGTGTGTGTATATAAAATATATGTATATTTGCATTTCTATATATGTGTATGTATATTACTTCCTTTCTAAAAGTTAATTTTATAAATGTGATCTAACATAGCACTTTATAGATCTCTTTAAAAGTAAATTTTGAATAGATAATACATGTTTGTGGTCTTAAAGTAAAAGATACTTAATGTTTTATAATGAAAAGGAACTCTGTCTTCCAGAGACAACCTGTGTTTCTTGTTTCATCCCATGAGTGTACAAGTAGCTAAATATGTATGTATATATGTATATGACATGTATTTCCCACACACACTTAGGATTTGCACATTGTTCTGCAACTTTCTTTTTTCACCTAACAATATGCCTTTTTTGTCCATATTGACATATACTCTCTAAATACAGTACTATGTTAGGAGTTGATTAATATGATAGCCACCCAGGTTTTTCTAGTCAAAATTGCAAGTGAACTTGCCCTAATAGCCCCCACTACTGCATCTGCCAGAGCTTTGGTCTATCTCTGCTTTCATCCTATTTTTCCTTCTGATCATTTAGTTCTTAGTTTCCTCTTTTTCTCCTCTTAGAAACATTTCTACCATGGATTGCATCCTCCCAGTTTTTTCCTTTTCTCTTTTTTGTCCCATGAAAGTGTAGCTGTTCATTCACTAAATATTTGTTAAGGATTTCCTACCTCTTTGAAATATAGTGCGAGGTAAGAAACAGAGTCTACAGGAGCTTATGTCTAACTAGAGGACAGGCTTGTGATTACAAAGCTGCATTATAAATCCATAACAGGTGTGAATGGCATGCTTTGGAAGCATGGGGAGGGGAAGGGTGGAAGGAGAAACTAACCTGGCACTAAGGGTGGAGGTACTATAAGAAAGACAATGAGAACTACAATATATACATGGCCAAATTTCCAGCCTTTGTAAGCAGGTGTTTCAAGACCTGGCTCTAGAATATATGCACCTCTTCCTTTCTGCCCCTACTTGCAATTCTCTGTTCTTTGAGGCGCTTCCATAGCTCTGCCCTCACACATGCTGTTCCTTTGGTTTAGAATGACCTTCCGTATCTGAACACCTCTCAAGAGCTCAGTAATGATAATATCATCATGAGAATGAGAATATCAAGTAAACGATACAAATATTTTTAGTAGCTAAACTCTATTACGCACAAATTTATATCTAATCCTTCTAACAACCATATGAGACAGGTACTATGTAACACTTTTTAAGATGAGGATATTGAGGGTAAAATATATTATTAAACCTACTCAAAGTCACACAACTAGTTGATAGCACAGCTAGGATTTTTACCTGCTCCAGTGAACACTGGAATCCACCTCTTAACTTCTGGTGCTGCTCAAAATAACTCTAGTAAAATAATTCTGCAATGTGAACATCTTAAACAAAAATGTCCTCATATGCACTCCAATAGCTTTAACTCCTCACTTATTAATGTAATCCCCATTGCAGTTACTTCTTACTTTAATTTTCCTAAATTGCACAAGTAATACTTATTATAGAAAATTCTAAAATATGGATAAGGACGATAACAAGGATAAGGGAATTATTACCCATAGTCTCACCTTCTGAAGGGGAAAAAAAAACAATTTTAATCAACAGAGTTCCTTCTGTATGATTCCATGGTATATATGGCATTCTGGAAAAGGTAAAAACAGTGGTTGCCAGAGACTGGGCTATCAAGGGCATGAGAGATGATAGAAATGTTCTCTATCTTGATTGTGGTGGTGGTTACATGACTGTATATATTTATAAAAACTATTAGAAGCATATGCTAAAATACATTCTACTACATTATAATTTATACCTCAGTAAACGTGACTGAAAAAAACACCTTAATGTATCTCCTTCCTCACTTTTTCCTATGCAAATATATAGCAAATATATATCTTTAAAAATAATTTATGCTGTATCATTTTTTATTAATATACTTTATCTTTTAGGATTTCTAGATTTACAGGAAAATTGCAAAGTTAGTACAGAGTTCTCATCTTCATCCCCCACATTATTAATGTCTTCTTACATTAGTATGATACACTGGTTACAATTAATAAACCAATATGGATACATTATTTTAAAGTCCATAGATTATTCAGATTTTCTTAGTGTTTACCTAATGTCCTTTTTATGTTGCAGGATCCCATCCAGAATATCACATTACTTTTATTTGTCATGTTGCCCTAGGCTTCTTTCTCTTGCTTCTGACAGTTTTTCAGGCTTTCCTTGTTTTGATGACTTTGACAGTTTTTAATCCCATGACCAGTAAAGGATCTTGTAGGATGCCTCACTATTGGGTTCATTTGTTTTTCTCATGATTAGACTAGGTTTTGGGGAGGAAAACCATAAAGGCTAAGTTCCATTTTCATCTTAACTGTATTGTGGTTTATAACCTACTTTTCACCAAAAAATGAATCAAAAGCATATTTTCTGCTCAATATATAAGAATCTATAACCATATTAATGGTGATAGTATTTAACCAATCACCTATTATTGGACACTTTAATGTTTTCAGTGTTACAAATGCTACAATGTATGTATTTGTGCCAACGCACACATGCATGCAAACATCTTTGCAAACTTGTCTGATGATTTCCTTAGGGTAAATCTGAGTCCTGGAGCTGCTGAAGCAAATTGTATTCACTTTTAATTTTGTTTCTAAAGGCTTTTGGTACATAGTACCAAAATGCCCTTCAGAAAACTTGTTACTAATTCGAGCTAGCAATCATGTTTCAGTGTTCCAGTTCCTCACATTCCAGCTAATGCTGGCTATTATTCTTTTCAGCCTTCGTGAATTGTAGTAGAAAAATGGATCATATTGCATTGTATTTGTTTTCCTATTGGTGCCTAAGAGGAAAAGACTATATCCTATTCATTTTCTAATACCCAGAGTCTAAGTTACTTCCTGAAAGAAATAGGCAATCAGCAGAAGGGAGGGGAGGAGGGCGTGCCTGAACGCATCAATGATTGTGTGATCCCACAGAAGAATCCATACTGAGGACAGGAAGGGTTCTCACCATCACTGGGTGTAATTATATCCGCTGGGCCAATGACCTATATAATTATGTAACCTAAAGGTGTGACTGTAATAGTGTGAGCTTCAGATCAGGTAGAAGAGAAATCTAAACTAGGACCAAAAGAGGGTAAACAGGATCTTGCAGTTTTCCTCAAATAACAAACATAATCGTTGGGAATTTATTTTACTAACTCTGTAAAGGAGGATCATCTGATAGTTGCTTTAAGCTGTAATGCCATTAGTATATTCCCATATCACAACTTGTTGAAACAAATTTATTTGCGATTTCTAGATCTTTTTCTTTCAGTCAATACCATCTTATATTATTATATATTACTTATCAAATACAGCTCCCAAATTTTTATTATTCTTTTTTCCACACATTTCTCCAATTTTATTTACATACTTTTTTATAAATCCTTGATTTTCTCTCCTGTCCCATATTTGTTTCTAAAGGCTTTTGGTACATAGTACCAAAATGCCCTTCAGAAAACTTGTTACTAATTCGAGCTAGCAATCATGTTTCAGTGTTCCAGTTCCTCACATTCCAGCTTTTCCTTGGTGTCACTTATAAATGTGTTCTGTAATTACAATTATAAATGTTATTGATTTAGTTTATCACTGGAAGAAGACAAATACAGAGAAACAAAAGAAAGAAGTGTTTTCATATTCAGTATTTTTATTTTTGTTTTCTAGTTCTGCAAGGTTGACTCATTTAGTAGGGTCTGAAAAAAATGATTTTGGGCCCTAATTGTAGCTCAGCAGACATCTAAGATAATTACATTTTTTTCAGTTTTCACTGGGAGAGTTTCTTGAGGTGATGCTGTTAGAGTGTACTTCACATCTAAGAATTTCCATATGTTCTTCACAGGTACTTCCTCACCCCTACCAGGCACCACTTAAACTCTCTCTAGGGTGTAGGAGAGCCCTTACTGTTCTTCCAGTCCAAGCTGACAAAGACTGGGCCTGAGTAGTAAGATGGGATGGGCCGGGGGCGGGGAGGAGGGCTGGGGGGTGGGCGCGGGAGGATTGACTACAATTTGGAACATTTTATGACCTGTAGTGAATCTCTTAGTAGCTAAGTCTATCAGCAGAGGAAAATAATTGATCTGTTTTATTACATAAAAAAGAGGGATTTACAAGATGGTGATAAAATATTAAAATGGGTATTTAATAGTGAAGCAAATCAAACCGTTGCTCTTTTTTGTTCATTCATTAATATATCATGAAAACTATTATTCCTTTGTATATATGTGGAGCTGTAGGCATTAAAGTTGAATGCTTTCAATTTATGCCTTTAGTTTATCTCATGTCTTTAGTAATTCTTATACTGACTTTGTTTGACTACTTAGAAATTTAGTAATTTCTTTCAATAAAACATTGATAATTATGACATTTGAAAAGGTAATTGTATCTAAATTAAATCAGTTTATGTTTTAATAGCATTTTTTTGTTGCTATGAACAAATTTTATTTATTATTCAGCCAACAGTGCCTAGACAACCTTACTATTAACTTTTATCTAGAATATAGAATTGTTCTAAGATGAATAGAAGTCAAAAGAATAGGAGATGAGAAACAATGAAGAAATTAGCATCATTTAAATTATAAACATTGTCTACCTGACACTGTAATTGAGAGAGAAGGAAGAGAATCAGAATTGAGTTACAAGAAATAGTCTCCACTATTTAAAAGATCAAACTTCGTAGGGACTCAAGAATGTTTCCTTGACAATTTGAGGAAAGGAACTTTGGGCTCAAAGCCTCCTCTGTCACACTTAAGTTTAGGCATTTTATAATCAATTGACAATTATTAGACATTTAGGTAAACTAAAATGAACACATCTGACTGAGTCACATCACTTGAATTCCAGAATAGAATTAATCCTTGGTAATAACCAGACTATTACAGCTACATTGAACATTTTATGAAGTTGGTCATATAGAATTCCCAAAAAAGTGTTTCAGGAAAGAAGTTAGGACTTCCTGGAAGATAGCAGTGTGAGCAGGGCGGCAGAAATCTCCTCCCAACACTACATTTATCTACGAAAATACAGCAAATACAACCACTCATAAAAGAAAGACCAGAATACACAAGAAACCGCACACAGTGCAGCTACACCCAAGAGGACTCGACACCCCAAGAGGCGGGTAAGATATGGAGATTAATCTAGGCCTCTTATGTGTGCGTCTCACAGAGGGAATCTGGCGATGGTTACCTGGAGAGACCACCAAATCTCTTCTTATTCTTAAAAAAAAAATGCTGATTGGGGAAACTGAGGCACCCCGCTGTTTATTGAGCCAGCCCCATCAGCCATACGTCTATCCCTGCCTAGCACCTGCTAGTCTCTAGATGCTGGAAATATTGTTGGAAAGGAAAAAAGGAGACAGAGAGGGTCCTTTGGATGGGGTGGGAGAAAGGCTCCTGCTGGGGAGGACGCCTTGAGGCAGGTTCCTCCCTCCTCCTCAGGCTTTGTCCCGGGGTACTGCCATCACGCATCATAAACATATCCTCATAAAATGCCCTTCCCGGGCCCAGCTTAGAAGGCTTGTCCCTCAGCGGAACACGGCCAATCCACGTTGCTCACCCCGCCCTTTAAAAGCCCAGCAGTGACGAGCACAGTATCTCATCGTACTCACCTGTCAGAACTTCCCAAATCACTAGATTCTTCAACCTCAATGGAAAAACTAATCTTCAGGCAGCCAAGACATTCATGCAGATTGATAGTAGAAGGAAGCTCAGAAGGCAAGAGCACGTGGTGGCGGCCAGAAAAAAAAAAAAAAGGCTATATTCTCCATGCTGACTACCATCTCTGTGACCAACTTATGATTGAGAATTTTATGCCTTTTGCCCCCATCCTCCTCCTACCTGCTCACTCCAATCCCTCCCCCATGGCAACTACCAGTCATTTCTCAGTGTCTGTGCGTCTACTGCTATTTTGTCCATTTTGTTTGGTTTTGTTTTTAGATTCCACAAATAAGAGAAATCATATGGTATTTGTATTTCTTCACCTGGCTTATTTCATATAGTATAATACCCTCTAGGTCTATCCATGTAGTTGCAGGATTTATTTTTTATGGTTGAATAATATTCCTTCATATATAGGTACCATATCTTCTTTATCCATTCATCTATTGATGGACACTAAGGTTACCTCCATATCTTGGCTATTGTATATATGTGGCAATAAACACAGGGACTCATGTATCTCTTCAGGGATGTTTTGTTTGGATAAATTCCTAGGAGTGAAATTACTGGGTCAAATGGTATTTCTATTTTTATTTTTTTTGAGGAACCTCCATACTGCTTTCCACAGTGGCTGCACCAATTTACATTCCCACCACCAGTGTAGCATGGTTCCCATTTCTCTATATCCTTGCCAACACTTGTTATTTCTTGTCTTTTAGGTAGTTGCCATTCTAGCTGGTATGAAGCGATATCTCATTGTGGTTTTAATTTGCATTTCCCTGATGATTAGTGATGTGGAGCGTCTTTTCACATGCCTGTTGGCCACCTGTATTTCTTCTTTGGAAAAAAAGTCTGTCCTCCACCCAATTTTTAACCAGTTATTTGTTTTTCTGAAGTTAAGGAGTATGAGTTCCTTATATGTTTTGGATGTTCACCCCTTTTCAGATAAATTGTTTATGAATATATTCTCCTATACTGTAGGTTGCCTTTTTGTTCTGCTGATGGTGCCTGTTGCTGTACAGAAGCTTTTTAGTTTGATTCAGTCCCACTTGCTCACTTTATTTTGTTTCCCTTGCCTGAGGAGATGTGTCCAGGAAAGAATTGCTCATGCTTATATTCAAGAGATTTTGCTTATGTTTTCTTCTAAGAGTTTTATGTTTCATGTCTTACATTCAGGTCTTTGATCCATTTTGAGTTTATTTTTGTGTATGAAGTTAGACAGTTATCCAGTTTCATTCTCTTGCATGTAGCTGTCCTGTATTCCCAATACTATTTATTGAAGAAGCTGTCATTTCCCCATTGTATATTCATGGCTCCTTTATTGTATATTAATTGACCATATATGCATGAGTTTATATCTGGGCTCTCTATTCTATTGATCTATGGTTCTGTTCTTGTGCCAGTACCATACTGTTTTGATTACTGTAGCTTTGTAGTAGGGTTTGAAGTCATGGAGTGTAATTCCCCCACCTTTGTTTTTTTTCAGGATTGCTTTGGCTATTGGAATCTTTTGCAGTTCTATATGAATTTTAGAGCTATTTGTTGGTATTTTGATAAGGATTTCATTGAATCTGTAAATTGCTTTGGGCATGATGGCCATTTTGACAATATTAATTCTCCTTATCTGTGAGCAGAGCACAGGATAGATTTCCACTTATTTGTATCTTCTTTAATTTCTCTGAGTGTCTTGTAGTTTTCAGGGTATAGGTCTTTCACCTACTTGATTAGGTTTATTCTAGATATTTTATTCTTTCTGATGCAGTTGTAAATGTAGTTGTTTTCCTGATTTTCTGCTACTTCATTGTTAGTATATAGGAATGCAACAAATTTCTGTGTATTAATTTTATATTCTGAAATTTAGCTGAATTCAGTTATTAGTTCTAGTAGTTTTTTGGTGGATTCTTTACGGTTTTCTATGTATAATATATGGTCTGCAAGTAGTAACAGTTTAACTTCTTCCTTACCAATTTGGATGTCTTTTATCCCTTTGTGTTGTCTGATTGCCATCGCTAGAACCTCCAGTACTATGTTGAATAAAAGTAGGGAGAGTGGGCATCCTTGTCTTGTTACCTATCTTAGAGGAAAAGTTTTCTGCTTTTTGCTATTATGTATGATGTTGTCTGTGGGTTTGTCATATATGGCCTTTATTATGTTGAGTTATGTACCCTCTATACCCATTTTGTTGGGGGCTTTTATCATGAATGGGTAGTAAATTTTGTCAAATGCTTTTTCAGCATCTATTGAGATGATCATGTGGTTTTTATCCTTCTTTTTGTTAATGTGGTGTATGATATTGAATGATTTACAAATATTGTATCATCCTTGCATCCCTGGAATAAATCTCACTTGTTCATGATGGATGATATTTTTTATGTATTTTTGGATTTGGTTTGCTAATATTTTGTTGAGGATTTTTGCATCTATGTTCATCAGGGATATTAGTCTGTAATTTTCTTTTTTTTGTGGTATCTTTGCCTGGTTTGCGTATTAGAGTGATGCTGGCCTCTTAGAATGATTGGAAGTATTCCTTCCTCTTCTACTTTTTGGAATGCTTTATGAAGGATGGGTAATAGGTCTTCTTTAGATGTTTGTTAGAATTTGCCTGTGAATCTGACTATACCTGGAAATTTGTTTTGGGGGAGTTTTTTGATTACCTATTTGATTTCATTGCAGATAATTGGTCTGTTCAGATTTTCTGTTCTTCCTAGGTCAGTCTTGGAAGGTTGTATTTTTCTAGGAAGTTTCCCATTTCTTCTAAGTTGTTGAATTTATTGTCATGTAATTTTTCATAGTATTCTCTAATACTTCTTTGTATTTCTGTGGTATCCATTGTGATTATTCCTTTTTCATTTCTGATTCTGTTTATGTGTGTACACTCCCTTATTTTCTTGATAAGTCTGGCTAGCAGTTTATCTATTTTGTTTATCTTCTCCAGGAGTCAGCTCCTGGTTTCATTGTTTTTTTCTATTGTTTTATTCTTCTCTATTTATTTCTGTTTTGATATTTATTATGTCCCTCCTTCTACTGACTTCGGGTTTCATTTGTTCTTCTTTTTCCAGTTTCCTTAATTATGATTTTAGTCTGTTCATTTGGGATTGCTCTTGTTACTAGAGGTAAGCGTGTATTGCTATGTACTTTCCTCTTAGAACTGCCTGTGCTGCTGCCCACAGATTTCGGGCTGTTGTGTTTTTGTTTTCATTTGTCTCCATATATTGCTTGATTTCAGTTTTAATTTGTTTATTGATCCCTTGATTATTTAAAAATATGTTGTTTAGCCTCCATATGTTTTTAAGTCTTTTGTTTTCTTTGTGTAATTTATTTCTAGTTTCATATCACTGTGGTCTGAGAAGCTGCTTGATACAATTTCAATTTTTAAATTTTATTGAGGCTTTTCTAGAATGTGATCTATTCTGAATAATGTTCCATGTACACTTGAGAAAAATGTGTATTCTGCTGCTTTTGGGTGGAATGTTCTGTAGATACCTGTTAAGTCCACTTGATCTTATGTGTTGTTCAGTGCCTCTGTCTCCTTAGTTATTTTCTCTCTGGTTGATCTGTCCTTTGGAGTGAGTGACGTGTTGAAGTCTCCCAAAATGAATGCATTATATTCTATTTCCCTTTTTAATTCTGTTAGTATTTGTTTTCCATATGCTCCTGTCTTGGATGCATAGATATTTATAATGGTTCTATCCTCTTGTTGGACTGACCCCTTTATCATTATGTATTGTCCTTTGTCTTTTGTTACTTTCTTTGTTTTTAAATAAAAATTTTCTGATATAAGTACTGCTACTCCTGCTTTTTTCTCCCTGTTATTTGCATAGAATATCTTTGTCCATCCCTTCACTTTTAGTCTGTGTATGTCTTTGGGTCTGAAATGGGTCTCTTGTAGGCAGTATATAGATGGGTCTTGTTTTCTTATCGTTCCTGCCACCCTTGTCTTTTTTTTTTTATTACCAATATATTTTTTTTGGTATCATTAATATAAAATCACATGAGCAACATACTTACCTGGTAGGGGAGATACCATGATCACAAAGGTGGTTTTCCCAGGGCAAGGCTTATCCATTGCACTCCAGATGTGCTGACCCCTGCGATTTCCCCAAATGTGTGAAACTCGACTGCATAATTTGTGGTAGTGGGGTACTGCGTTCGTGCTTTCCCCTATTAAAAAAACCCCATGAACAACATTGTGGTTACTAGATTCCCCCCATAATCAAATCCCCACCACATACCCCATTACAATCACTGTCCATCAGCAGAGTAAGATGCTATAGAGTCACCTATTTGTCTTCTCTGTGCTATATTGCCTTCTCTGTGCCCCCCCCCACCACATTATGTGTGCTAATTGTAATGCCATTTATTCCCCTTCTCCATCCCTCCTGACCCAACCTCCCCAGTCCTTTTCCCTTTGGTAACTGTTAGTCCATTCTTGGGTACTGCGATTCTGCTGCTGTTTTCTTCTTTCAGTTTTTGCTTTGTTCTTATGCTCCACAGATGAGTGAAATCATTTGGTACTTGTCTTTCTCCGCCTGGCTTATTTCACTGAGCATAATACCCTCTAGCTCCATCCATGTTGTTGCAAATGGTAGGATTTGTTTTCTTCTTATGGCTGAATAATATTCCATTGTGTATATGTACCACCTCTTCTTTATCCATTCATCTACTGATGGACACTTAGGTTGCTTCCATTTCTTGGCTATTGTAAATAGTGCTGCAATAAACATAGGGGTGCATCTGTCTTTTTCAAACTGGGCTGCTGCATTCTTAGGGCAAATTCCTAGGAGTGGAATTGCTAGGTCAAATGGTATTTCTATTTTGAGTTTTTTGAGGAACCTCCATACTGCTTCCCACAATGGTTGAACTAATTTGCATTCCCACCAGCAGTGTAGGAGGGTGCCCCTTTCTCTGCATCCTCGCCAGCACTCATTTTTCCTAGTCTTTTCTATGTTGGCCATCCTAACTAGTGTGAGGTGATATCTCATTGTGGTTTTAATTTACATTTCCCTGATAATTAGCAACGTGGAGCATCTTTTCATGTGCCTGTTGGCCATCTGAATTTCTTCTTTGGAGAAGTGTATTCAGATCCTCTGCCCATTTTTTAATTGGGTTATTTGCTTTTTGGGTGTTGAGGCATATGAGTTCTTTATATTTTTTGAATGTTAACCCCTTGTTGGATATGTCATTTACAAATATATTCTCCCATACTGTAGGATGCGTTTTTGTTCTATTGATGGTGTCCTTTGCTGTACAGAAACTTTTTAGCATGATGTAGTCCCATTTGTTCATTTTTTATTTTGTTTCCCTTGCCCGAGGAATTGAGTTCAGGAAAGAGTTGCTCATGCTTATATTCAAGAGATTTTTGCCTATGTTTTCTTCTAAGAGTTTTATGGTTTCATGACTTACATTCAGGTCTTTGATCCATTTTGAGTTTACTTTTGTGTATGTGGATGGACAATAATCCAGTTTCATTCTCTTGCATGTAGCTGTCCAGTTTTGGCAACACCAGTTGTTGAAAAGGCTGTCATTACCCCATTGTTTATCCATGGCTCCTTTATCATATATTAATTGACCATATATGCTTGGGTTTATATCTAGGCTCTCTAGTCTGTTCCATTGGTCTGTGGGTCCGTTCTTTTGCCAGTACCTAATTGTCTTGATTACTGTGGCTTTGTAGTAGAGTGTAATCCCCGCACCCTTATTCTTCCTTCTCAGGATTGCTTTGGCTCTTCGGGGTCTTTTGTGGTTCCTTATGAATTTTAGAACTATTTGCTCTAATTTGTTGAAGAATGCTGTTGGTATTTTGATAGGGATTGCATTGAACCTGTAGATTGCTTTAGGCAGGGTGGCCATTTTGATAATATTAATTCTTCCTACCCATGAGCACAGGACGTGTTTCCATTTATTGGTATTCTTTAATTTCTCTCATGAGTGTCTTATAGTTTTCAGAGTATAGGTCTTTCACTTCCTTGGTTAGGTTTATTCCTAGGTATTTTACTCTTTTTGGTGCAATTGTGAATGGAATTGTTTTCCTGATTTCTCTTTCTGCTAGTTCATCATTCACTCCTTGTCTTTCGATTGGTGTATTCAGTCCATTTACAATTAAGGTGATTATTGATAGATATGTACTTATTGCCATTTTATTAATTGTTTTCTGCTGTTTTTTATATCTCCTCTCTCTTTCTTTCTTCCTCTCTTATACTCTTCTCTTGTTACTGATGATTCTCTTTAGTGTTATAATTGGATTTCTACCCCTTTTTTAAAATTTATTTATTTTTGTGTATGTGTATTTATTGTGGGCTTTAGTTTTGTGGTTACAAAAGGTTTAAGGATAGCTTATTTGTTATGTAATAGTCTATCTTAAATTGCTGTTTACTCCATTTTAAACACAATCTAAAGGTACTTTTTTTCCCCATCTTCTTCCTTCTCCACATTTTTGTACTAGATGTCATAATCTGCACATTTTGAGTATCCCTTGACTGATTTTGTATATATTTGATTTTTCTTCTTCTGTTTTGTTTTAATGTCATACTTCTTTGGTAATGTGTTGTCTACTAACACCTTTACTGTGCGATTATTTTCACTTGTGAAACCCTTAGTGTCATTTCCATCTACAGCAGTCCCTATAACATATATTGTAAGGCTTGCTATGTGGTGGCGAATTCCTTCAATTTTTGTTTACCTGGAAATTGTTTAGTCCCTGCTTCAAATTTAAATGACAATCTCATTGGGTAGAGGACTCTTGGTTGCACATCCTTCTGCCTCAGTGCATTAAATATATCATGCCGTTCCCTTCTGTCCTGAAGAGTTTCTGTTGAGAAGTCTGCTGATAGCCTGATGGTATTTCCTTTTTATTTATTTATTTATTTATTTATTTTATAATTTATTTTGGTATCACTAATCTACAATTACATGTGTAATATTATGGTGATTAAACTACCCCCTTCACCAGGTCCCCGCCACCAACCCCATTAGAGTCACTGTCCATCAGCATAGTGAGATGCTATACAATCACTACTTGTCTTCTCTGAGTTGTACAGTCCTCCCCGTGCCCCCCCAACATTACATCTGCTAATCGTAATGCCCCTTTTTTCCCTTTTATCCCTCCCTCCCCACCCATCTTCCCCAATCCCTTTCCCTTAGGTAACTATTAGTCAGTTCTTGGGTTCTGTGAGTATGCAGCTGTTTTGTTCCTTCCGTTTTTTTTTTTTGTCCTTATACTCCACATATGAGTGAGATAATTTGATACTTGCCTTTTTCAGCTTGCTTATTTCACAGAGGATCATACCCTCTAGCTCCATCCATGTTGTTGCAAATGGTAGGATTTGTTTTCTTCTTATGGCTAAATAATATTCCATTGTGTATATGTACCATATCTTCTTTATCCATTCATCTACTGATGGCCACTTAGGTTGCTTCCATTTCTTGGCTATTGTAAATGGTGCTGCGATAAACATAGGGGTGCATCTGTCTTTTTCAAACTGGGCTGCTGCATTCTTAGGGTAAATTCCTAGGAGTGGAATTCGTGGGTCAAATGGTATTTCTATTTTGAGTTTTTTGAGGTAATTTGCAGTCCCACCAGCAGTGTTTTATTTTTTTTATTTAAAAAATTTTTTAATATAATTTATTTTATTATCATTAATTTACAATTACATGTGCAATATTACGATTATTAAACTACCCCTTCATCAGGTCACCCCCACCAACCCCATTACAGTCACTGTCCATCAGCGTAGTGAGATGCTATAGAATCACTACTTGTCTTCTCTGAGTTGTACTGCCCTCCCCGTGCCCCCCCAACATTACATCTGCTAATCGTAATGCCCCTTTTTTCCCTCTTATCCCTCCCTTCCCGCCCATTTTCCCCAGTCCCTTTCCCTTTGGTAACTATTAGTCCGTTCTTGGGTTCTGTGAGTCTGCTGCTGTTTCGTTCCTTCAGTATTTTTTCTTTGTTCTTATACTCCACATATGAGTGAAATCATTTGATACTTGTCTTTTTCCGCTTGGCTTATTTCACTGAGCATAATACCCTCTAGCTCCATCCATGTTGTTGCAAATGGTATGATTTGTTTTCTTCTTATGGCTGAATAATATTCCATTGTGTATATGTACCACATCTTCTTTATCCATTCATCTACTGATGGACACTTAGGTTGCTTCCATTTCTTGGCTATTGTAAATAGTGCTGCAATAAACATAGGGGTGCATCTGTCCTTTTCAAATTGGGCTGCTGCATTCTTAGGGTAAATTCCTAGGAGTGGAATTCCTGGGTCAAATGGTATTTCTATTTTGAGTTTTTTGAGGAACCTCCATACTGCTTTCCACAATGGTTGAACTAATTTGCAGTCCCACCAGCAGTGTAGGAGGGTTCCCTTTTCTCCACATCCTCGCCAACATTTGTTGTTGTTTGTGTTTTGGATGTTGGCCATCCTCACTGGTGTGAGCTGATATCTCATTGTGGTTTTAAACTGTATTTCTCTGATGACTAGTGATGTGGAGCATCTTTTCATGTGCCTGTTGGCCATCTGAATTTCTTCTTTGGAGAACTGTCTGTTTAGCTCCTCTGTCCATTTTTTAATTGGCTTATTTGCTTTTTGTTTGTTGAGGTGTGTGAGCTCTTTATATAATTGGGATGTCAACCCCTTATTGGGTATGTCATTTATGAATATATTCCTCCATATTGTAGGATGTCTTTTTGTTTTGTTGATGGTGTCCTTTGCTGTACAGAAGATTTTCAGCTTGATATAGTCCCACTTGTTCATTTTTGCTTTTGTTTCCCTTGCCCGGGGAGATATGTTCATGAAGAAGTTGCTTATGTTTATGTCCGAGAGGTTTTTTTGCCTATTTTTTTTCAAAGAGTTTTATGATTTCATGACTTACATTCAGGTCTTTGATCCACCTTGACTTTACCTTTGTGTATGGGGCTAGACAGTAGTCCAGTTTCATTCTCTTACATGTAGCTGTCCAGTTTTTGCAACAGCAGCTGCTGAAGAGGCCGTCTTCTCCCCATTGTATATCCAAGGCTCCTTTATCAAATATTAATTGACTGTATATGTTTGGGTTAATGTTTGGATTTTCTATTCTGTTCCACTGGTCTGTGGGTCTGTTTTTGTGCCAATACCAAATTGTCTTGATTACTGTGGCTTTGTAGTAGAGCTTGAAGTCAGGGAGCGTAATTCCCCCTGTTTTATTCCTCCTTCTCAGGATTGCTTTGGCTATTCGGGGTCTTTTGTGGTTCCATACGAATTTTAGAATTATCTGTTCGAGTTCATTGAAGAAACCTGTTGGTAGTTTGATAGGGATTGCATTGAATCTGTAGATTGCTTTAGGTAGTATAGCCATTTTGACAATATTTATTCTTCCTAGCCAGGAGCATGGCATGCATTTCCATTTGGTAGTGTCCTCTTTAATTTCTCTTAGGAGTGTCTTGTAGTTTTCAGAGTACAGGTCTTTCACTTCCTTCATTAGGTTTATTCCTTGGTATTTTATTCTTTTTGATGCAATTGTGAATGGAATTGTTTTTCTGATTTCTCTTTCTGTTAGTTCATTGTTCGTGTATAGGAGAGCAACAGATTTGTGTGTGTTAATTTTGTATCCTGCAATGTTGCTGAATTCAGATATTACTTCTAGTAGTTTTGGAGTGGAGTCTTTAGGGTTTTTTATGTACAATATCATGCAATCTGCAAATAGTGACAATTTGACTTCTTCTTTACCAATCAGGATGCCTTGTATGTCTTTGTTTTGTCTGATTCCTGTGGCTAGGACCTCCAGTAGTATGTTGAATAACAGTGGAGAGAGTGGGCATCCCTGTCTTGTTCCCGCTCTTAGATGAAAAGGTTTCAGCGTCTCGCTGTTAAGTATGATGTTAGCTGTGGGTTTGTCATATACGGCCTTTATGATGTTGAGGTACTTGCTGTCTATACCCATTTTGTTGAGAGTTTTAATCAGGAATGGATGCTGAATTTTGTCAAATGCTTTTTCAGCATCTATGCAGATGATCATGTGGTTTTTGTTCTTCTTTTTGTTGATGTAGTGGATGATGTTGATGGATTTTCGAATGCTGTACCATCCTTGCATCCCTGGGATGAATCCCACTTGATCATGGTGTATGATCCTCTTGATGTATTTTTGAATTCGGTTTGCTAATGTTTTGTTGAGTATTTTTTCATCTACGTTCATCAGGGATATTGATCTGTAATTTTCTTTTTTGGTGAGGTCTTTGCCCGGTTTTGGTATTAGAGTGATGCTGGCTTCATAGAATGAATTTGGAAGTATTCCCTCCTCTTCTATTTTTTGGAAAACTTTAAGGAGAATGGGTGTTATTTCTTCTCTATATGTCTGGTAGAATTCAGAGGTGAGTCCATCTGGTCCGGGGGTTTTGTTCTTGGGTAGTTTTTTGATTACTGATTCAATTTCATTGCTGGTGATTGGTCTGTTTAGTTTTTCTGTTTCTTGCTTGGTCATTCTTGGAAGGTTGTGTTTTTCTAAGAAGTTGTCCATTTCTTCTAGGTTTTCCAGCTTGTTAGCATATAGATTCACATAATATTCTCTTATAATTCTTTGTATTTCTGTGGGGTCCATCATTATTTTTCCTTTCTCATTTCTGATTCTGTTTATGTGTGTAGATTCTCTTTTTCTCTTAATACGTCTAGCAAGGGCTTTATCTACTTTGTTTATTTTTTCAAAGAACCAGCTCTTGGTTTTATTGACTTTTTCTATTGTTTTATTCCTGTCAATTTTATTTATTTCTTCTCTGATCTTTATTATGGCCTCATTTGTTCTTCTTTTTCCAATTTCAGTAATGTGTCTTTAGTCTATTCATTTGGGAATGTTCTTCCTTCTTTAAATAGGCCTGGATTGCAATATACTTTCCTCTTAGAACTGCCTTTGCTGCGTCCCACAGAAGTTGTGGCTTTGTGTTGTTGTTGTCATTAGTCTCCATATATTCCTTGATTTCTGTTTTGTTTTGGTTGTTAACCCATTGATTAATTAGGAGAATGTTGTTAAGTCTCCATGCATTTGTGATCCTTTTTGGTTTCTTTGTAAAATTTATTTCTAGTTTTATACCTTTGTGATCTGAGAAGTTGGTCGGTAGGATTTCAATATTTTTGAATTTACTGAGGTTCTTTTTGTGGCCTAGTATGTGGTCTATTCTGGAAAATGTTCCATGTGCACTTGAGAAGAATATGTATCCTGTTACTTTTGGGTGTAGAGTTCTGTAGATGTCTGTTAGGTCCATCTGTTCTAGTGTGTTGTTCAGTGCCTCTGTGTCTTTACTTATTTTCTGTCTGGTTGCTCTGTCCTTTGGAGTGAGTGGTGTGTTGACGTCTCCTAAAATGAATGCATTGCTGTCTATTTCCTTCTTTAGTTCTCTTAGTACTTGTTTCACATATGCTGGCACTCCTGGGTTGGGTGCATATAAATTTATAATGGTTATATCTTCTTGTTGGACTGACCCCTTTATCACTATGTAATGTCCTTCTTTATCTCTTGCTGCTTTCTTCATTTTGAAGTCTATTTTGTCTGATACAAGTACTGCAACACCTGCTTTTTTCTCTTTGTTGTTTGCATGAAATATCTTTTTCCATCCCTTCACTTTTAGTCTGTGCGTGTCTTTGGGTTTAAAGTGAGTCTCTTGAAGGCAGAATATAGATGGATCTTGTTTTATCCATTCAGTGACTCTATGTCTTTTGACTGGTGCATTCAGTCCATCTACAGTTAGGGTGATTATAGATAGGTATGTACTTATTGGCATGCAGGCTTCAGATTCTTGGTTATGAAAGGTTCAAGGTTAACTTGCCTACTATCTAAAAGTCTAACAACTAACTTGATATGCTATTACAAACACAATCTTAAGGTTCTTTTTTTTGTTTCCTTCCTCCTTTTTCTTTCTACTCCATTCTTTATATATTTATTATCATATTCTATACTGTTTGTCTATCCCTTGATTGACTTTGGGGATAGTTAATTTAATTTTGCATTTGTTTAGTAATTAGCTGTTCTGTTTTCTTTACTGTGGTTTTATTACCTCTGGTGACAGCTATTAATACATTGGAACACTTCCATCTATAGCAGTGCCTCCAAAATACACTGTAGAGATGGTTTGTGGGAGGCAAATTCTCTCAGCTTTTACTTATCTGGGAATTGTTTAATTCTGCCTTCAAATTTAAATGATAATATTGCCAGATAAAGTAATCTTGGTTCAAGGCCCTTCTGCTTCATTGCATTAAATATGTCATGCCACTCCCTTCTGGCCTGTAAGGTGTCTGTTTAGAAGTCTGATGATAGCCTGGTGAGTTTTCCTTTGTATTTTATCTTATTTCTCTCTCTGGCTGCTTTTAATATTCTGTCCTTATGCTTGATCTTTGCCATTTTAACTACTATATGTCTTGCTGTTGTCTTCCTTGGGTCCCTTGTGTTGGGAGATCTGCGCACCTTCATGGCCTGAGAGACTATCTGCTTCCCCATATTGGGGAAGTTTTCAGCAATCACCTCCTCAAAGACACTTTCTATCCCTTTTTCTCTCTCTTCTTCTGGTACCCGTATAATGTGAATATTGTTCCGTTTGGATTGGTCACACAGTTCTCTCAATATTCTTTCATTCTTAGAGATCCTTTTTTCTCTCAGTGCTTCGGCTTCTTTGTATTCCTCTTCTCTACTTTCCATTTCATTTGTTGTCTCCTCCACCGTATCCAATCTGCTTTTAATACCATTCATTGTGTTCTTCAATGCTTTGATCTCTGACCGGAATTCATTCCTGAGTTCTTGAATATCTTTCCCTACCTCCATGAGAATGTTAATGATTTTTATTTTGAACTCCCTTTCAGGGAGAGGCCGAAGGTCCATATCATTTAAATCTTTCTCAGGAGTTGTATTCATAATTTTACCCTGGACCAGGTTCCTTTGGCGTTTCATATTTGTGTATGGCGCCCTCTAGTGCCCAGGAGCTCTACTCTCTGGAGCTGCTCAGCCCCTGAAGCAATGCGGGGATTGTAGGGGAGTGGTATTGGTGCCTCCGGGGAGGAAAGGGCTGTTTGCTTGTTCCTGGCTGCTATGCCTGTCTCCACTGCCTGAACCAGTGGGCTGAGCACACAGGTATAAATCTCTGTGGTTTGCGTTTTTAGTTGCTGTAGACATATTCCCTCTGGCTGGCCTAACAGCAGGGAAGGATTTCCTGGTTTGCAAGCCCGGTGGGGCTGGCCAGAAGAAAGGCGCACTAGTCTGCCTGTCACAGAAGGGGTTCTTGGAGCTGTGTAGGCAGCCAGGGAGCTGGAGCACCTGAAGATCATGAAAGCTCCCAACCTGCTGGGCAGAGTGTACTGGACAATTTTGTCTGCCTGTCCTTTCTCCTGAACAGTAAGCTCTGTGCAATCCTTGCCCCTTTAGCAGCCCTCTTGCTAAAGGCTTCTTTGTTAGGAAGTCTCTCAGACTTCCCTCATTTCTTTTGTCCCCGAGTAGCGGGTAAGGATTCCTGCTTTCACAAGCAGCTGGAATCTTAGTCTCTCCAGGAATTCTGCCTGTCTTAGCTTTCCAACCCCCTAATTACAAGAGTATCATGCAAGCACCATGAAATGTAGGTTTGTGCTCCCAGAGCAGATCTCCAGAGTTAGGTCTTCAGCAGTCCCACATCTCCACTCCCTCCCTGCTCCATTCCTGTTCCTCCTGCTGGTGAGCTGGGGTGGGGGAAGGGCTTGGATCCCGGGGGACCACAGCTTTAGTACGTTACCCTTTTCTGTGAGGGCTGCTCTTGTCTCCAGGTGTATGCAGTTTGTTGCCGTCCTCTTTCCCATTGCTCTTTCAAGAGTAGTTATAGTAGCTTTATTTTCATATTATATGAGGTTTTAGGAGGAAGCCTCTGTCTCACCTCTCATGCCACCATCTTTAATCCCTCTAGTGCTGATGGTATTTCTTTTATAAGTAATCTTTTTTCTTTCTCTGGTTGCTTTCAACACTCTCTCCTTGTCCTTGATCTTTGCTGTTTTAATTATTACACATCTTGGTCTTGTCCTGCTGGGGTTCTTTTTGTTAGGGGCTTCCATGATCTGAGTGTTTTTCTTCCCCACATTGGGGAAGTTTTAAATAATTATTTCCTTGAAAAGACTTTCTGTCCCTTTCTCTTTCTCTTCTTCCACTGGTACCCCTACTATGCAAATATTGTTTTGTTTGAATTGGTCACATAGCTCTCATCGTTTCATTCCTAGAGATCCTTTTTTTCTCTGTTCCTCAGCTTCTTTGTTTTCCTGTTCTCTAATTTCTGTTTCATTAACCATCTCCTCTACATGATCTAATCTACTTTTATATCCTGCCATTGTGTTTTTCATTTCAGATACTGTGTTCTTCAGCTCTGAGTAGCTATTTTTCAGGTTTTCTATATCTTTGTTGAAGTCCTTCCTGAGATCTTGAATATTTTTCTGTAAATCCATGAGCATGTTTATGACTTTTATTTTGAAATCTTTATCAAGAGGATTGGTGATCTCTGTTTCATTTAGCCCCCTTTCTGAGGTTTTGTCTTGCAGTTTTGATTGGATCAAATTCCTCTAACTGCTCATTTTGTCAAGAATTCTGTGCATACCTTTGTATTAGATGCCTGTGCTATGGTTTCTGGTCTAAGAGTAATACCTTTATGAAGAAGGTATGCTATGGTACCCAGGAGCTCATGATTCTTCATTCTCTAGTGCCTGGTTTGTTTTGTGGGGGCCCCAGTCACTGGTGTGCTGTGAGGAGGGCACCTTTCTGTCTGGTTTCTGTAGGGGTCTCAGTTTGGGTAAGAAGTTTACTTGAGAGCCTTTGTGATCAGCTCAGGAATCTCTGTTGAGCTCTTGTGGGCAGGGTCACCGTCTGCCTGGACTTCAGCAATGGCAGGGCTGCAGGGTTAATGGGGTGGGTCTACCAAAGTGCTCTGGCCAGTTGCACAGCCCTGGGTTTGGACACCCACAGGAAGAAAGGAACTCTTGGGGCTGGCTCCTCCAATCACCTCTCCAGGTAGACTGAAATGGAGCCAGGAAAGCAGGGAGAGTCTCCCTCTACCTGCCAGGCAGCAAACTGTGATGCTGCTGCTGGACCAAGTGGGTTAGATCCCAGCAGCATGCACAGGGAGGTACCTCAGGGCTGCATTGCCAGCAAGGGGAATGGACATCTGGAACTCATGAGAGTTCCTGATCTGTTGGGATGAAGAAGGTCTGGTAAGGTATCCTCCACCTGCCCTTTCTCCTGAGAAGAGAGTTCCGTCCAACCATCATCACCTCTGGTACCCCTCCCAGTGCTGGCAAGTCTTTCAAATTGCCGCCTCTGCTTTGGGTCTCACGACTGGTGGAGCATGCCTTCCCTCCACACTGGCTGGAGTCTCAGCCTCTCAGAGTATTCCACCTGCCCCTGGTGTCCAGCCCCTATAATCACCAGAACCCAATGTAATGTGGGCTTGTGCTCCCAGAGCAGATCTCCAGGGCCAGGTTTGCAGCACTCCTGGCCTCCTACCTCCACCCTGCTCTGTTCCTCTTTGTCCTGCCTGTAGTCTGGTGGGGGAGGAGGGCTTAGGTCCTGCTTGAACTTGACTTTGCTGCCTCACCCTTTTCTGTGTGGTCCTCTCTTCTTCCCCAGGTGTAGGGGGTGTGTTCTGCAGTCTTCAGGTCGTTTTCAGGTCTAGTGGCATTTGCTGTATTTTCCTCTTTTAAGTGTTTTTGGGAGGCGGTTTCTGTCTTGCCTTCCTTTTCCACCATCTTTAATCCAATCCTATATTCTTTAAATATATGTAGAAATATATGTAGTGTTTTATATGTACAACTTTAAAATTTTCCTGAATTATACTCTGCTATAGATTGTGCTGTGTCCCTTTTCTTTTTTACTCAATGCTATGATTTTAAGATATATTCATGTTTTAATATATATATCTATGTAGTGTAAAACAACAGCATATCATCAATTCTAATAATGGGTATATAGCTTGCCACTAACTCCCCTCTGTGATAGACAATGTTGATGTGACTATCTCTAGTATGGCCATAGTCACTGCTGAGTGAGTTTCTTTGGGATGGGGTTCTCAATCATTTTTTGCTATGACCTCTCTGTGGCAACCTGGTGAAGCCAGTGGATTCCTCAAAATAATGTTTTTAAATGCATAAGATAAAATACAGGGGTTACAAAAGAAATCACTTATATTAATATACATTAAATGATTAATTATGTAATAAATAGACAATTTCAAAGTAGTAATAGTCATAAATAATAATGTTAAAATGAAACTACTTCTGATTTTTATTTATCCCAATATCATAGATACTGTCAATGTTAGTGTGTTTATTGTCTACATACATTATCAAAGAAAATGCTGCATTTCATTAGCACTCATAGCTCTGCCTCTGGCGGGATTTTCCTTTACCCCCATCTTTTTGGACCACTCCTGAGTGGAGTCGTCTGGACCAGCAGTCTATTTTTGGCTCACACTAACAAACTGAGCGAATCTCTCTGACAACCAAGCCTTGAGTTTTATCTTCCCCCATTAGGTGGTCATAGATGCAAAGAGAGGCATCAGTGCCACAGAAGTAGGAGATACAGGAGTGTGGGCCACCAGCTTGTGTAATTTACTCAAGCCCTGTGGACATGCTGGGACTTATCCTGTTGTACCATTTACCTTTTATGATGGATTACTGTGGCACCCATCTGAACTTACTGTTTAATGATTTTATAATCTCTAATTCATGATGGGTAGCACTGGTCATATAGTCACTTGATATCCCATGTCAGGACTTCAATCTCTACTAGCCTAATAGCACACCAGGAGCAGCTTTTCAAATGACAAGTAGTTCTGTGCTGCTGCGGCATTATTTTCCACTAGAATCCTAGGATCTGAGTTGCAACTCTCCTATTGAGGTTTGCCAGTAATCTTTAAAATCACTAAATCCCTGGCAGACTTCCGGGAAGATGGCGGTGTGAGCAGGGCGGCAGAAATCTCCCCAAACTATATATATCTGTGAAAATACAGCAAACACAACTATTCCTAAAAGAGAGACCAGAATACACAGGAAAGCGCACAGCGTGCAGCTACACCTGAGAGAACACGGCACCCCGCGAGGCGGGTAAGATACGGAGCCGTGACCCGGTGAGACCTGAGCACTCACCCACCCCAGCGCACTGGCGGGACGAGAGGATTCAGAGCCAGGAGGTAGTGGAAGTACACCTGGCAAAATAACCAGCCCCGGTGATCTGTGCGGGGAGCCGTGACACACATCATGCGGTATAGCAGAGATTGGAGAGACAGAGGGGCAGGATCTGAGTGGAGAACACTCCAGGGTGCTTGCAGTCGGCTCCCGGAAAGGAAAAAAAAACACAAAAAGAAAAGAGCGCATTTTTTCAGCGGTCTGAAAGAGACAGGAGCCCAGCGGAGGAGCCGGATGAACCTGGCACACTCAGCCCAGCAGGCTGGGAGTCCTGGGGAGTTTCGGACCCCTTAGCTGGCGACTGGGAAAGGGTGGCCGCACTTCGACATCCCACAGAGATCAACAGCCTCCCATTCATTCCCACCCAGCCAGAGCTATAAAGGGCCCTGCGGAGCAGTGCGGCCACAGCTGCGGAATAGTGGAGCAACAGGGCCACCTACAGCATTCCCCACAGAATCTACTCCTGGTGGACGTTTTTTTGTTTTGTTTTGCTTTTTGTTTGTTCTTCTCTTTCTTTTTTCTTTCCTTTTCTTTCTTTTTTTCTTTTTTCTTTTCTTTCTTTCTCTTTTTCTTTTTAAAGTCTTAAAGAGCCCAGGTGACATACGTGGCAGCTACCAGTGACCACTTCTATAGCCATGAAAAGACAGAGGAATATGGTCCAGACTAATATCAACGAGATAACCCCAGAGATGGAGCATGAAGGGATGGAAATGCACAGTCTTCCTGAAAAAGAATTCAGAACAAAAGTCATAACCATGCTGATGTATCTACAGAGAAATGTGCAAGAGCTGAGGGAGGAAGTGCGGGAAGTGAGGAAAGACAATGCAGAAATCAGTCAAGCAATCAATGGGCTTAACAGCAGACTGGATGAGATGCAAGAGACTGTTAATGGAATAGAAATCAGAGAACAGCAATACAGAGAAGCTGAGGCAGAGAGAGATAAAAGGATCTCTAGGAATGAAAGATTATTAAGAGAACTGTGTGACCAATCCAAACGGAACAATATTCACATTATAGGAGTACCAGAGGAAGAAGAGAGAGAAAAGGGATAGAAAGTATCTTTGAAGAAATAAATGCTGAAAACGTTCCAATGCTGGGGAAGGAAATAGTCTCGCAGTCCATGGAAGCCCACAGATCTCCCAACACAAGAGACCCAAGGAAGACAACACCAAGACACATAATAATTAAAATAGCAAATATCAAAGATAAAGACAGAGTACTAAAGGCAGCTAGAGAGAGAAAAAAGATCACCTACAAAGGAAAACCCATCAGACTATCATCAGACTTCTCAACAGAAACCTTACAGGCCAGACGAGAATGGCATGACATATTTAACATAATGAAACAGAAGGTCCTCGAACCAAGAATATTGTATCCAGCACGATTATCATTTAAATATGACGGAGGGATTAAACAATTTCCAGACAAACGAAAGTTGAGAGAGTTTGCCTATCATAAACCACCACTACAGAATATCTTACACCAACTGCTCTAGAGGGAAGCACCCCTAAGGCTAAAAAGATGTCACCAGAGAAAATAAAATCATAGCAAAGAAAGCAGACCATCCAGATACTAACTAAAGGCAAAGAATAAAACACCTAGTATATAAAGAATGGAGGAGGAAGAATAAGAAGGGAGAAAATTAAAGAAACATCAGATGGTATTTACAGTAACTTAACAAGAGAGTTAAGTTAGATTGTTAGATAGTAAAGAAGCAACCCTTGAACCTTTGCTGACCACGAATCTAAAGCTAGCAATGGCAATAAGTACATATCTATCGATAATCATCCTATATGTAAATGGACTGAATGCACCAATCAAAAAACACAGAGTAATAGAATGGATAAAAAAGCAAGACCCGTCTATGTGCTGCTTACAGGAGACTCACCTCAAACCCAAAGATATACACAAACTAAAAGTGAAGGGATGGAAAAAGATATTTCATGCAACAACAAAGAGAAAAAAGCAGGTGTTGCAGTACTTGTATCAGACAAAATAGACTTCAAAACGAAGAAAGTAGCAAGAGATAAAGAAGGACATTACATAGTGATAAAGGGGTCAGTCCAACAAGGAGATATAACCATTATAAATATATATGCACCCAACAGAGGAGCGCCAGCATATCTGAAACAAATACTAACAGAATTAAAGGAGGAAATAGACAGCAATGCATTCATTTTAGGAGACTTCAACACCCCACTCACTCTACAGGACAGATCAACCAGACAGAGAATAAGTAAAGACACAGAGGCACTGAACAACACACTAGAACAGATGGACCTAACAGACATCTACAGAACTCTGCACCCAAAAGCAGCAGGATACACATTCTCCTCAAGTGCACATGGAACATTGTCCAGAATAGACCACATATTAGGCCACAAAAAGAACCTCAGTAATTTCAAAAATATTGAAATCCTACCAAGCAACTTCTCAGATCACAAAGGTATAAAACTAGAAATAAATTTTAGAAAGAAACCAAAAAGGCTCACAAATACATGGAGACTTAACAACATTCTCCTAATTAATCAATGGGTTAACGACTAAATCAAAACAGAAATCAAAGAATATATGGAGACTAATGACAACAACAACACAAAGCCACAACTTCTGTGGGACGCAGCAAAGGCAGTTCTAAGAGGAAAGTATATTGCAATCCAGGCCTATTTAAAGAAGGAAGAACATTCCCACATGACTAGTCTAAAGACACAATTACTGAAATTGGAAAAAGAAGAACAAATGAGACCCAAAGTCACCAGGAGGGACATAATAAAGATCAGAGAAGAAATAAATAAAATTGAGAAGACGAAAACAATAGAAAAAAATCAATGAAACCAAGAGCTGGTTCTTTGAAAAAACAAACAAAATAGATAAACCCCTCGCCAGACTCATTAAGAGAAAAAGAGAATCTACACACATAAACAGAATCAGAAATGAGAAAGGAAAAATCATGATGGACCCCACAGAAATAGAAAGAATTATAAGAGAATATTATGAGAATCTATATGCTAACAAGCTGGAAAACCTAGAAGAAATGGATATCTTCTTAGAAAAATACAACCTTCTAAGACTGACCAAGCAAGAAACAGAAAAACTAAACAGACCAATCACCAGCAACGAAATTGAATCGGTAATCAAAAAACTACCCAAGAACAAAACCCCCAGACCAGACGGATTCACCTCTGAATTCTACCAGACATATAGAGAAGAAATAACACCTATTCTCCTTAAAGTTTTCCAAAAAATAGAAGAGGAGGGAATACTTCCAAACTCATTCTATGAAGCCAGCATCACTCTAATACCAAAACCGGGCAAAGACCTCACCAAAAAAGAAAATTACAGACCAATATCCCTGATGAACGTAGATGCAAAAATACTGAACAAAATATTAGCAAACCGAATTCAAAAATACATCAAGAGGATCATACACCATGATCAAGTGGGATTCATCCCAGGGATGCAAGAATGGCATAACATTAAAAAATCCATCAACAGCATCCACCAGATCAACAAAAAGAAGGACAAAAAACACATGATCATCTCCATAGATGCTGAAAAAGTATTCGACAAAATTCAACATCCATTCATGATAAAAACTCTCAACAAAATGAGTATAGAGGGCAAGTACCTCAACATAATAAAGGCCATATATGAAAAACCCACAGCCAACATCATACTTAACAGCAAGAAGCTAAATCCTTTAAGACTGGGAACAAGACCAAGGATGCCCACTCTCCCCACTTTTATTCAGCATAGTTCTCGAGGTCCTAGCCACGGCAACCAGACAACACAAAGAAATGAAAGGCATTGAGATTGGTAAGAGGAAGTCAAACTATCCTTGTTTGCAGTTGACATGATATTGTACATCCCTAAAGAATCCACTCCAAAACTTCTTGATCTAATATCTGAATTCAGCAAAGTTGCGGTAAAGAAAATTAATACACAGAAATCTGTTGCATTCCTATACAGTAATGGTGAACTAGCAGAAAGTGAAATCAGGAAAACAATTCCCTTCACAATTACATCAAAAAGAATAAAATACCCAGGAATAAACCTAATCAAGGAAGTGAAAGACCTATACCCTGAAAACTACAAGACACTCTTAAGAGAAATTAAAGAGGACACTAATAAATGGAAATTCATCCCATGCTCTTGGCTTGGAAGAATTAATATTGTCAAAATTGCCATCCTGCCTAAAGCAATCTACAGATTCAATGCAATCCCTGTCAAAATACCAACAGCATTCTTCAATGAACTAGAGCAAATAGTTCTAAAATTCATATGGAACTACAGAAGACCCTGAATAGCCAAAGCTATCCTGAGAAGGAAGAATAAAGCAGGGGGAATTATGCTACCTGACTTCACACTCTACTACAAAGCCACAGTAATCAAGACAATTTGGTATTGGCACAAGAGCAGACCCATAGACCAATAGAAAAGAATAGAGAGCCCAGATATAAACCCAAGCATATATGGTCAATTAATATATGATAAAGGAGCCATGGATATACAATGGGGAAATGACAGCCTCTTCAACAGCTCGTGTTGGCAAAACTGGACAGCTACATGTAAGAGAATGAAACTGGATTACTGTCTAACCCCATACACAAAAGTAAACTCAAAATGGATCAAAGACCTGAATATAAGTCAAGAAACCATAAAACTCTTAGAAAAAAAATATAGGAAAAAATCTCTTGGACATAAACAAGGGCAACTTCTTCATGAACATATCTCCCTGGGCAAGGGAAAAAAAAGGAAAAATGAATAAGTGGGACTATATCAAACCAAAAAGCTTCTGTACAGCAAAGGACACCATCAACAGAACAAAAAGACATCCTACAGTGTGGGAGAATATATTCATAAATGACATATCCGATAAGAGTTGATATCCAAAATATATAAAGAGCTCAATCACCTGAACAAACAAAAAGCAGACAATTTTCCAAAGAAGAAATTCAGATGGCCAAAAGGCACATGAAAAGATGCTCCACATCACTAATTATCAGAGAAATGCAAATTAAAACCACAATGAGATATCACCTCACACCAGTAAGGATGGCCAACACTCAAAAGACAAACAACAACAAATGTTGGCAAGGATGTGGAGAAAGGGGAACCCTCCTACACTGCTGGTGGGAATGTAAATTAGTTCAACTATTGTGGAAAGCAGTATGGAGGTTCCTCAAAAAACTCAAAATAGAAATACCATTTGACCCAGGAATTCCACTCTTAGGAATTTACCCTAAGAATGCAGCAGCGCTGTTTGAACAGACATATGCACCCCTATTTTTATCGCAGCACTATTTACAATAGCCAAAAAATGGAAGCAAACTTAGTGTCCATCAGTAGATGAATAGATAAAGAAGATGTTTTACATATACACAATGGAATATTATTCTACCATAAGAATAAATAAAATCCTACCATTTGCAACAACATGGATGGAGCTAGAGGGTATTATGCTCAGTGAAATAAGCCAGGTGGCGAAAGACAAGTATCAAATGATTTCACTCATCTGTGGAGTATAAGAACAAAGGAAAAACTGAAGGAACAAAACAGCAGCAGACTCACAGAACCCAAGAATGGACTAACAGTTACCAAAGGGAAAGGGACTGGGAGGATGCGTGGGAAGGGAGGGTTAAGGGGGGAAAAGGGGCATTACGATTAGCACATGTAATGCAGCGGCAGGTGACACAGGAAAAGCGGTATTTATAGAGAAGGCAAGTAATTATTCTATAGCATCTTACTACACTGATGGACAGTGACTGTAGTGGGGTATGTGGGGGGGACTTGATAATAAGGGGTCTAGTAACCATAATGTCGTTCAAGTGATTGTACATTAACGGTACCAAAAAACAGAAAATTAAGCAGGGATGTGGTGGAAACCTCTGTATCCTTTAAATATTTGAGTTTTGTGTGATTCCTGAAATTTTTATGAAATGTGTTAGATTTACTATCTTGCTACTTTTAGTATAATGGGAACCAATAGGGGATGTTTTTAAGAATTTCTGTGTAGCCCTTCTTGCCATGATAACTTTTACATAGTACGTCAGGAAGTATGAAAATTCTACCAGATGATAAGTATGTCCATTAAAATTCCACACTTGGGAACTGGAAAACTAACTACAGAATAAATTATTTCCCATCTTCCAGATTCTGTTCTGCAGAATGTTTGGGCTTATAGTAACATGGACGTGATCCAGGACTGCATTTATCACCTGGCATCCATAAGTTCTGTCCTGTGGTCTATGATGGCATTTGGGGTTTGACTGTTTCAGTGCCAGGTCAGATTATGTAACAGTCCTCAAAAAAAAGACTGGGAAGATTCCTTTCTCCAGTGCGCAGTTTCCACATATAGTAAATGGCTGCAAAAGCCTTTGAGGAAGGATTGGAAGACTATTTATTTTGCATACATTAAGAATTATAAAGTCCTTCCTCAAGGAGATCCCTGCTCCCCTTTCATCAGGGGCTCTGGTCTATGAACTGGCTTAAAACTGTATGAGAAACTACAGTATTTTTCTATTTTGCAGCCAGTGTCAGTCTCCTCAGCAGCTGCTTTTTTTGTTGTTGTTCTACAAGGCAAGTAAGTCAAGGAACACCTGGATTGGGTCCATCTGTTTTGCTCCTAGGAACATAATCTATTAACCATGAGCATAGATTTCTATAGGTAAAGACACTCTGATTTCCATTCCAGCCTTGCTGTCTGTTATGGTAGTTACAGCCATATTGACTCCGTCAGTTAGGTGCCACTCACTGGCCTCTGCCATTCGAGAATCTTATTATCTCTACTGAAGACACGTCTCTCTCTTTTTTTCTTTTTTATCAGCTTTACTGAGATATAATTCACACACCATAAAATCCACTCAAAATGTAAGATTCAATGACTTTTAGTAATTTACACAGTTGTACAATCATCATCACATTTTCACCATCCCCAAAAGAACCTGGGCCCTTCAGCAGTAAATTTAATTGTCCCCAACCCCACCTGCCCTAGGCAACCACTAATCCATTTTGTGTCTCTACAGATTTGCCTGTTATGGATATTTTGTATAGATAGACTCATACAATATACAGGAAATGTGTCACTGAGTTTTTCAAAGATCCTAATGCAAACTTCTTGGTGCATTCCTTCCACCATTAATGAAGCTGCTGTTTTCTAGTGAGTGCTTCCTGGAGAATATTGGCAGACAGCAGGTTCTCTCATCATATATAAAAAGTGTAATAAATCTATTTTAACATTTTCACTTCTTTGAGCCTAATGACTCCTTCTTCAATATTCTACCAAAGTATTTCTGGCTTCTCAACCTCAATTACAGTAAGACATCTACATGGCCAGCCTTCCAGAGCCCACCTCATCAACATATTAGAGTAACTCCAGATTTCCTTTCCAGGAGGCATTGCCCCAGTCACAGGAGAATGCTCAGTGTCAGTAAGTTCTAGTACTATGCAGACTTGTATCCTTTCCCCTTAACACCACCCTGTTTGAACATTTTAGAGATATACTCCCATACATGTTCTTCTACTTATTGCCAGTACTTTTTATTCTGGTCCTGTAATTGTTTTGATTGTATGAGCTATTTCCTCCCAGAGAAAGAAATGTTATTTTCCCAGTTATTCCTGAGGCAATGAAGGATGTGGTGGCAGATCTTAGAAAGAAAAAAGCATTGTCTTGGAAGATGCTTGACTCAGGTGAGGTGTTTGCAAAGCTTCCAGCCACTGTGAAAATTTTCCCTCTAGCAAGGGGGAAAGGACCACTTCTCCTGGCAGAAGAGTGATGGAAGTCTGGGGATCTGAGATACTTCAGTTTATCCACCCAAATGTTACCATCCCAGGTGTTAGGACACATCTTTTCCTAACAAGAGCCTGGACTTTGGCCTAGAAGGTGTTTTGAGGCTGCATGTGCTCTCTCCTTTGCAATTTTGTCACACTTAAAATTAAATCTTGGGCCTAATATTTCTCAGCATATATTGGCCTACAGCTATAGGAAATGAGGGTCATTTAATTTATTTCTTATTTTTTCCTTTCCCTTTTCATTTACTTTTTAATCTTAATGTTATTTACATAAAGTACATACATACTAATTGTAGAGCTTGATGTATGTTTATATTTACACATACCCTTAACTACTAGCCCATCAAGGTATAGACCATTTCCAGCACTCCAGAAGGCCCCCTCCAGTCAACATTTTCCCCACAAAGGTATCATATTTGACCTCTTTCTTCATAAACACATTTTTCCTATTCTTTAACTTCATATAAGTGGATTCATGGTTTGTGCTTGTACTCATCATTCTATCTGTGAGGTTCATTTGTGGTGTTGTGTGAAGCAGTAGTTCTTGTTCGTTGCTGTTTAATACTCCATACTATACCATAATTCATTTATCCATTCTCCTACTGATGGACATTTGAGTTATTTCCAGTTTGTTGTTTTATGATAAAACTGCTTATGTACAATCTTACATAAAATTTCTGGTGGACATATGCACTTATTTCTTTTGGGAGCAGAATTTTGCAGGAGTAGAATTACTTACTTGTTGGCCATATGTACATATAACTTTAGTTAAATACTGCCAGCCAATTTTCCAAAGTTGTCTTACTGATTTAAATGCCCCCACCAGCAACATTTAAGGATCCAGTTGTTCCACATCCTTTCCAGCTTACTTTGTATTGACAGTCTTTTCATTTGAGTCATTCTTGTGGGAGTGTAGCAGTATCAAGTTGTAGTTTTAATGTGCATTTCCTTGATGAGTAATGACATGAATCATCTTCCCATATGCATATTACCATTTGTTTACCCTCCTTGTGAAGAGTTTTGGGGGCAGTTTTAAAAAATTGGGCTAAATGAGTTTCTTTTTTTGTTGATTTGTAAGAATTCTTTATATATTCTGGATCTAAGTACTTTGTAGAATGCATGCTATAAGTCCTTGCCTTGCCTTTTAACTCTTTTAATGATGTCTTTTGATGAACAGAAATTCTTCATTGTAAAGTCCAATTTATCTTTTCTTACAGTTAGTGCTCTTTATGTTCTGTTTTAGCCAAGGTCATGATTATGTTCTTCTGTTTTTTATCCTAGAAGCTTTATTGTTTTACTATTTACATTTAGGTCCATGATCCATTGAGAATTAATTTGGGGGTATGGTGTAAAGTAGAGGTCAAAGTTCACTTTTTCCATATGGATATCCAGTGGACCCAGTATCAGTTATCAAAAAGACATTGCCATGGAGGTCTTTTTATTTTTATAGTGGACCTTGAATTGATAGCTGTATGACATGAATATGTCATTTTCTTTTAACAAGATGTTAAAAGGTTAACAAAAGCCAAACCATTCTGTGATTCTTATAATTATTATTTTCATCAGTTCTAGTGCCAAAGTACCACATAACCCATGCTTTGCCATCTACTTCCACCACATTCCAGTCCAACATAGATGACTGCAATCTGTGAAGCCACTGTCACCAGAGATTATAGCTGTGTCACAGACTACCAACAATGGTTTTTTTTTAAGTTTTTGTTTTTGTTTTGTTGTTGCATGACCAGTGGGTGATCCAGGTTTAGAATCCTGGCTTAAGGGTTTTCTTTCTGCAACCACTTCTGATATCAACTTGCTTATTCTGGGTTTTCCCAAAAGCAGAGCCTGGGTCTAGGATTGCATGCAAGTAGTTTATTTGGGATGTTATTCCAGGAAGCAGAAATGAGGGACCAAGGAAAGTGGACTAGGGAAGGAGAGAAAGGCAATACTAAATTGCATTATTAAGAGGTTGGTGCCTGCCCCTATGTTTATCGCAGCACTATTTACAATAACCAAGATATGGAAGCAACCTAAGTGTCCATCAGTAGATGAATGGATAAAGAAGATGTGGTACCTATACACAATGGAATATTATTCAGCCATAAGAAGAAAACAAATCCTACCATTTGCAACAACATGGATGGAGCTAGAGGGTATTATGCTCAGTGAAATAAACCAGGTGGAGAAAGACAAGTAACAAATGATTTCCCTCATTTGTGGAGTATAACAATGAAGCAAAACTGAAGGAGCAAAACAGCAGAAGACTCACAGACTCCAAGAAGAGACTAGTGGTTACCAAAGGGAAGGGGGTATAAAGGGTGGGTGGGGAAGGAGGGAGAAGGGTATTAAGGGGCCTTATGATTAACACACATAATGTAGGTGGGTAGGCAGTATAGCACAGAGAAGCTAAGTAGTGACTCTACAGCATCTCACTACACTGATGGATAGTGACTGCAATGGGGTGTGCATGGGGGACTTGATAATATGGGTAAATGTAGTAACCACAATGTTGCTCATGAAAAACCTTCATAAGATTGTAGATCAGTGATACCTTAATAAAAAAAAAAAGAGGTTGGTGCCTGTTCCTTTCCTGCTGGTACCTTCTGCAGGCCTCTGTCAAAGAGACAAAATGAGAAATGTTTCCCCTTCTGGTGATGTTTCCTCTTCTGCTGGTGTGTGCTTCTAGGTTCATTGTGTTAGTATCAAGGGGCTCCCACATTGTGCCACAGAAGCCCTGGGCAGGAAACAAGAATGTGCAGTCCACTTTTCAGGTGGGATACTGAGAGAGAAACAGAATGGAAGCCTATATGGAATCATTTGTATCACAATCATGTGAGAAAATGAGATGTACACAAAAGGTTTCCAACACATATGTTGATACAGCTCATAGGACTCAAAGGTATCAAGAAGTATCTGAAATCAAGTACTTGAAATCCCATTAGGCACTGTGTGTATCTGCTTTTCTCTGTACATCTCTTCATTTCCAGCTCCTGGTGGTATAGCTTTCTTTGCTTCACAGGTGTGGTGTTGGGTGGGAAATGATCATCCATGTCTTTTGGTGTTTCAATATAGCAACCGGACTGAACCAGGTCTTTGTTCCAAGTCCAAATTCCCTGAAAATAAGTTTGATTCAGCTTGGGTCAGATATCTACTGCTGGTCTGACATATTTGAGACAATGGAGCAACTAGTTGCTGAGAATACAGGGTTTGGTATGGGTCAGGGTTGTTAGCTGATGAGCTAAGTAGACTTTCTGTTGAAGGGGACTACCTTTGGAGGTGTCCACTACCTCAAGCAAATCTGTCAGAACCTTATGATGTCTATCTTTGGTGTTACGTTGCAAAAGTCTTTCTCTACCCCATGATTATATAAACACACATTTTACACTTTATTCCAATATTTTTATGATTTCTTTTTTTATTCAAATATTTAATCCACCTGGAATCTATTTAGGTACAAGTTATGAGATAAGGACCGAACTTTTAAAAATGGTTAGTTATCTCATCACCAATTTTTTCACATACCAAATTCTTTTACACATGTGTGTGTATGTGTAAAGGTATGGTATTGTTTCTGGAGTTTTCCATTGGTTAGTTCATCGATTGCTATTTAAATATATATGTAACACTTCAAAACTAGTATGTATGCTGTGAAAACAAGTACTCCCATTAGTCTAAGTTCCTGTAGAGGAGCAACTAAAAAATATATATGTATCTTCTAATTGTCTAGCACAGATTCTAATGCATGCTAAATAATGATAATCACAGTTTATATGTAGAATATATATACATGATAAAATATAAAAATGCATATTATTTTATAGTTTTCAGTATCCTTTCATCATGTGTTGAAACACATGGAAGTGTCTCTGGAAGTGTTGCGCATCATCCAGAAAACATATTAGTATATTAACACATTTCTCTGTTTGATACCGTTTACATGCCAAACTGCTAGATTTTGGTTTTGTTCTAAATGATTTCCCTTCCTGCAAGAGGATTGTGTATCCTTGCCCATTATAATTTGCAGTGCCTCCTGGGGAAGCAGTACACATGCATGCTCCTTTGAGGTTGGTCTTGGCCATTTGGCTTGTTTGGGCCAATGGTATGTGAGCAGATATGACTTACATTATGTCTAAAAAGAAGTGTTGATTATTATTGTGTGTTTTTGCCAGCCCTTTCTTTCTATTCCTTCTGCCATGAGAATAATGTATCTCAGATATTGAAGAAGACAAATGTAGCAGAAGAAGTGCCATCATGGCTGATGAGCAATGTAAATGGGAAATCATCCTTTATTGTCTTAAGCCACTATGATTTTGGGCTTGCTACTGCAGCCTTACTCGTAAAAGCTGACTAATACAAATGCCATGATGACTGCTGACAATATGTTTTGACTGTAATTATTAGTTGGGTGTATCTGGTTCAGATACCTCTCTCATAATAACCTGAAGGAGTTTTTTTAACTCAAGTGTTTTTAAAATATAGCAAAAAGATTAATTGGAATAATTGAGACCTCACTATAGACATGTACTGCATAGGTTTTATTCAGCAGATATCTTCAATACAGTCAAAGATATTAAGCTCCTTAGGTTACTGCACAGGTTATAAGTCAAAGAGACATTTTTCAGCAAGGTCTGTTCATGGTGATTATTATAAAAATAATTGGCAAAAAGAGAGATAGAAACTCAAGACCAATAGATATCTTCAGAATCTGAAAGATGTGCAAGGCAGTCCAGGACAAACGTGTGGTCCCGAGAGTGCTCTGGCATTAACATAAGTCTGATACTCCTGATCTCAGCTTCTCTTAGTGTCTTTTCACTTCTCTTTCTTTGCCAGTGGCTATATAAACACAGGCAGTGGGACATATTTCACTCATGGGCCATAGTTTGTTGACCCCTCCTATAGAAGATGCTTGATGGACCACCCAAAGTCTCCTCTTATTTTGAAAATAGGACACTAATTTCATTTTGGGAACCTTTCTGCCCACCCCCACCTCACTGAAAACTGTCAGTCTGTAAACTTCAGGTTGTGCTACAGGAACGTGTGGCTTTGGCTACAGCAGTTGCTTCCATCCGAGTGAATACTGCAGTGGTATGGGGTCTCCTTTCTCTCTTTCCACAGGAACTTGTAGCAATAAGGAATATGTGAGCCTGGAGATGCCAGAGGCTACCACATGAATCTTAAGAATGAAGCTGACACAGCAGAAGGCCAAGCCAAGAAACTAAGGGAAACTGAATTTTGATTACATTTTTGGAGCTCCCGGATCAAGCCACTCATGACACTAAACAACCCCAAGGCTTTTCTGCTTCACAAATAAATAAAATTTTGTTTCCTGTTTAAGTGAGTTTGAGTTTGGGTTCTCCGTCACAACAACAGGACGCTAACTGAGGCAAAACCTCTTACCTCTAATGTTTATTATAACTGTAAAACAAAAACAAAATAAAAAATTAGATGCCAACATAACTACTAGGCCAGAAAAGTACAATTCAACAATGTTTTTTTATGTTTTACTGAAACTAAATTTCTTCTCCTTGTGTGAATATGGCATTGGCTAATAGGTTATGGGTTGTTCTGAGTTCTGCATACCTTTGTGTCCTACACATAAGGTGTGTGCTGTATAATGAATCATTTCTTCATTGCTTTTCTCTGTTTGAACTATTACAAAATCTTTATTCACAGAGCTTCCTTTGACAACATTTAGCCTTGGTACAAATGTATAATTCACATAAGTCTACTCTGTACTTTCCTTAGTTGCTAAAACAAAAAAGAGTATCATTGTGCTTGCCTTTAAAATTGTATTGATTTCAAATTAAAGTCTCATTTTATTAAATTGCTTAGGCCAAACTCTCATTTATGAAATATGTTTCCATTATGATTGAAAAGAAAAGCTTTGTGTTTTTAACAGGAGACAAATTCAACTCTAATGATTGTGTCAGTTTGTCGGTGGGACATGCCAGCTCTCAGTAACTAGGCAAGCCTGTGATGTCTAGACCTGCTTCATTCATTTTTGGCCCTGTTTCTGTACCTTCCATTGACTCGCACCTGTGTCTCATAATTCTGTCCACTGGTGTGGTCTATTTCTTCTGCTAGTGATTTTAAATAATGAGACAATTTGTTAAAGGCTCTGAAATTTGCATAAAAATCCTTATACTACTTTTTAGTTGGAGTGAAATAATCTATACAGGTTCTGCTTATTTTAAGCAGGGATGTTGAATTAGTCACCTGTTGCTCCAGATATCCAGCAAAGGTCTCAAAAACATTGTGCCTTATAACATGAGGCATTTATAGTCTTGCTCACAGGTCTGCAGGTCAGCTTGACTCGGCTCTGGCTTGATGTCAAGCGTAGGACTGACTTCCTGTATATCTATCTCACTCTGTGAGACTGTGGGGCCCAGACTGGGGACCTCGGCTAGCTGGTGCATGCTCTCTTCATGGCAATCGTGGGTGCAAGAGACTAAGCCAAAGGACACAGGGACACTTAAGTCCTTTGTGTATGTGTGTCAAGTTCACTGACATTCCATTGCTAGAGCAAGTTACATAGCGTAACATCTATAGAGTGGGAGAAACACCGATCCACTCTAGTGTGCTGTAGGTTTACATGGCTGAGGGAATAAGGGAAGAATTGGGAACAATAATCCAATCTAGTACATATGGCTTCACTTTGTTTGAGCTCTGTCTCTGCTCCTCCAACCCTGTGATCTCAGTTTCTATTGCTAATATGCCCTGTAGGAGTGAGAGGGCTTTGTATGGCTAGTTTGAATTATAAAGGAAGAGAATAGTTTCCAGATAGCTTAATGGCTATAAATCCAGTAGCTGTTACAGAAGTTTCCATTTTGCTCAACTTGTGGCTTCTTTGTAAATTTATTTTTATGATAAAATTAGTATTTTTAAATATGTTAAGTGTTAATTTTGTGTTTTAATATAGTAAAAAATAAGAACACACAGGATTCTATCATTCAGTGTATACCTAAATATACAATGTAACTAGTAGGAGATAAGGGGTCCCATTCACAGCCAGATTTGTAGGACCTAGCAAAATGCATGGCATATAATATATACTTAGTAAATATTTGTTGATTGAATACATTGTTTACTTACTTACTGATGATTATTACTGATCAACAGACATTAACTTGTACCTGAATAGACATTTTCTTTTTCAATATAATGAAGTATATATAATTAATATCCTCCAACTTCATTAATGTCTGTCTGTTAGCCACACTGAGAAGGTGTTTATAATGTGATTCATAGAAAAATGATGTTTGTGTTTGCTGTTTTCAGGATAATACAAATTGTTGGTTGCTGTTTTTTGTCAGGTTTGTTACAAAGTGTTTACATACCTTTTGATGTACAAAGAGCCCTTAGAAGAACCTCTAAATGGATAGAAATAAATATGTACCAATATAGGCAAAATCTACTAGCTTTCAAGTTTATTAATATAAGCCAGTGAAAATATATTTAAAATTACTTTAAAAAAGCATTTAAAATTAAAGTTATGTATGATGTGGATAAAAAAAGATCATAATGCATGCAAGAGGTGGTAAAAATAGTAAGTGCAGCTTGAAAGATTATTTCCTTCCTAGAAGGAAGCAAATTAATTCCCACAGTTGATTTTATGAAAACTGAATACATCAGAAAACAAAAAGAACTTAATGGAAAGACAGTTTGCTTTTCATAATAGGTCATCTACTTAGGAGAAGAGCAAGACTAAAGTAATGAAATGCCTTCTTGGGCTTTCTTCAATAATTCTGAAGTTCAGGCTATTTCCTTTGCTTTCTTACAGGAAACATTCATAATACCTTAAACATGCATTAATGTCTCAAGTTATAATCATGTTGCCAGATATACTTAGGGCATAAAGAAAGGAAGGAAACTAATATTCATGAAGTGTCCACTGTATGCCTGATAAAGTGCTAGAAGCAAAGACTTACAGTGAGAAATATTTTCATTTCAGAGAAGAGGAAACTAGGCTCCAAAAGTTTAAGTGACAGAGATTTTGACTCCAAAATCATGTTCTTTGGCATGGGCCAAAACCTGAGAAAACTGTCCATTTGATAGTGTAAACAGTGAACTGGCATGAGTTCTACTTGCAAGTTCAATAGTTGAAGCGTAGTAAAACCAGGTTTTATTTAAAGATAAACCAACAACAACTGTGTACATATGTTTTGCAATAGACAAATCACAGTGGTCCAAAGTCCTACAGTGGGTACCCCCCAATGCCACATAAGAGCCCTGAGGAACAGTTCAAATGTGAATCTACCCACTAGGAGATCCCTAGTCTTGGGCTTGAGTTGACACATTGACTCCTGGCTGGAATTTCTCCTTGTGGCTGTGCCTGCAATGTTTGCAGTGCTGACCTTACCCCCTCTTCTGGGGATGTCTTGTTGTTCTCGTGCTTCTAGACCCACTTTCCTTGGCTGGTGAAGCCTCCAGACATATTTTTGTTAATGTTTCTTGATTCATAAGTCTTCCAAATTCCTTCTAACCTGAGCAGGAGTTCTCATTTGTCAAATATTTTTCCCAAATAAGAGGGTCCTCCTCTTGATTATTAATTATAAACACTTATGCTTGTTGTATTTACACTGTGCTTCTGATCTGTCCATCCTGTCCTTAAGGAAATTGGAATCTATCTAAGCTAGTCACATAAAAAATAAAAGCTGCCAAGTGAAGCTACAGATAAGGATCATAAGCATTACAAGACTTCTCAGGAGGGAAGGATGACCATGGATTTCTGTGGTTCTGAGGGAGCTGAGACTACAGCATGTCTTGAAGGCACGAGATGACCACAAGTCCTCCACCCCCAATCTAACATCATGCTCTGGTGGGCATTAAAGGACACATCAAAGACATGAGGAACACAATGCGGCTGCCATTCTGGAGGGGAAAAAGGCATCGACGTACTCTTTCTTCTATGGTGCGTCATCTTCCCTCTCCCCTGCAGAACTTTAAGGTTTGCTTTCTTCTTAGTCCCTGATGTCGCTCTCAGAGCCCTGAGTTTATGAGAAAAGGTGGCCTGACTCTGCTCTGGGTCTAAGGAAGAGACATACTTGTGGTTTCTATCTCATCTAGCCCAAATCACAGAGGAGATAAATATTAGGCAGAAACTGTGGTCATAGGAATGAATAACATGTGCATTTCCCTTGAAGGTGCTCAGTTTCATCTCTCTCTCTGGCAGCCTTTATGCTATGAAGCCAAGGGCTCAGATTTGAGAATAAAAAATACTGCCCCTGAAATAGTTGTTAAAAGTATAGCAGTAAGAGTTGAGAGAGGACCAGAGACTTCAACATAGCTAAACATAGAATTTGGGAAGATTATTATTCCATTGCTCCAGGACAAGTTGGCAGTACTCAATACTTGGTACCTAAGATAAGAGCTTTTCTGTGCTTCAAGGTGCTTCATGGAAACAAATGCCTGGTGAGGTGGCAGCTCCATTATAACAGACTAGAGAGGGCAACTTGCCCACATTTATGAAACTATTAATTGTCAGATTTGATTAAATACTTGTTGGGATGTGAATATGAGTTCATTAATTGTATTAATTTTTATTTAATACATTTGAAGAAGTAACAACCTTAATTGCATCAAATTAATACTTCCAGACTGTTCCATTACTGTAATTTACTAACTCAGCTAAATTTTGAAGTGTATGGGGATGCTGATAATTAAGGTTAACTCCCCCAAGTAATATATTTGCATTTATAACTGGCATTAGGATATATCTTAATCCAGTTATTTTTCTTTTCTTTTTTTAAGCAATATAAACTTGCTGTAAATGAAAAGTTACTCCAAAGCCCTGTAAGTAGCAGCACCAATGACACAGCAGCTCTGGCTCAAATGTGATGGTGTGGGGAAGGTGGTGGACTTACAGTGTCTTTTCTTCTGCTCTCCTCTACCCCTACCTCCCCCAGCCCCTACCAGTTAGCTCCTGAATGTCCCCAGAACTCTATGCCCTAAATTATGCATGTGATGGATGACGTAGACCCAACTGAACCCTAAGCGGATGAGAACTCTGATCTGGTAGGTTTACAGAAGGCTTCAAGTGTAAGGCCCATTATATTATTTTGATTACAAAAATTAAAAATAATCAAGAGCCATCTCTAAAATATACATCATCTCATAGGCATGCGGTTGGGGAAGGGAGTGGTCAAGATTGGATATTTGGTTTTGAGAGTTGCCCTATTTACTTACTTCATCTACCCTACTCCAGCTCCAGGATGAAAAACATAATGTAATTCTTATGTTGTGATATTTCAGTTTAGTAGTGAAGAGTGTTTTTAACTTCTTTGGGAAAAAAGTGAAAAGACTGAATCTATTATATATCCACATGTCAGAATTTCATTGATACCTTCTTTAAATTATATATTCTCCATAAAAATAGAAATTTTAAAATGTTAACTGTTTTTTTTTAAAGGTGATTCTAGTAATAAGCTCAGGCAAGCAAAATTCACATTGCATATCATACAAATCAAGTTTCTCAGGCATTCCTAATGCAATTTGATAAAACATCTTTTCTTAAGTCCTTTATAGTCTCTGGAAAAATAAATAACTGCTGTCAAAGAGCAATCTCTTTTCCCTGGTGTATTACTTTTATCAGTTGTAAATGTGTTTGCCTGCAAGGAACTGAAAACCCAAGAAAGAGAGACTTAAACAGGTAAGGGATTTGTTTCCCTCAAGCAACAAGATACCTGGGGGCAAGCTTCCAGAGCTCAAAGGCTGGCTCAGCAGTGTCTTCGCGTGGCTCTCATTTTCATGGTGGAAAGATAGCTCCACTTCAGGCATCATGTTAGTTACTGGTGGGAGGAGGAAGAAAGAAGGGGAAAGTGAAAAGTTGCCAGCCCAGTGTTTAAAAAAGCTTTTCTGGAAGTCTCAAGCAGAGACTTCTGTTTGCACTGTACTGGCCAGAACTGGGTCACCTGGACACCTTACTTCTATCAAACTAGTCTAGGAAGCAAGGATCTGTCTTTCCATTCTGCACACTGGTAGAGGAGGTTGTTTGGAAAGGTGGTAAAATGGGTAAGGGAGCCAGCTTACAACATCTCACACTTATTGGTTGGGGATTTTTCTCTTACTGATTCCTTGTCCCATGGAATTAGTTTAGATAAACAAGAA
This sequence comes from Smutsia gigantea, assembly GCA_032199065.1. Taxonomy (NCBI): domain Eukaryota; kingdom Metazoa; phylum Chordata; class Mammalia; order Pholidota; family Manidae; genus Smutsia; species Smutsia gigantea. The sequence continues at coordinate 231,951 of JAVSCE010007230.1, forward strand.
GCCTTCAGTTCAGAAGTTTTAGTTTAAGAATGCAATGTCCTCACTGCTTATTTCCTCTTTTAAATGATAGATTTGGGCTGTCTTGTCTCTAAATAACTACTTACTGTAGCTTGTGTTTTGAGGAGCAGCATATCCAAGATCAAATGACAAAAATGAAGGGAAACATCTTGTGACCTTTTTGGTTCTAGTCATTTGGGATGTGTTTCTTGCCAGGACAGAGAGTTCAGTATTTCTAAATATTCTGGTGTTTATTTGTTCAAGACCAAGACAGAACCATCATGAATAATGAATATATGAAAAAAGAGCCAAACAATGAAATACGTACTTTTGAAATTCACTTGAGTCTATTTAAGAAAGTTCCAATTAAAGAAGTGTAGTATCTTTTTCTTTGGAATAAACAATTTTGTTAATTTCCATGGGTAATTTCACATTATAGTTCTTAATCTCTACTAAAGACATTTAAGCATTGTTGATTGATCATAAAAATATATTTGAGTAGCAAATCCTACTATAATTCTAGACATCAGATTATTGCAACTCAGAGCTTGAAAAGGTTTCTTTTTACAATTAGAATAAAATTCATTAGAGAAATTTTGTAAAAGAGATCTCTTCATACATCCACTATTATGAATAATTTTGATATTTTCTGTTTATGAATAGGAAATAATAGCCAATGTTAATTGAATACATACTTGGTGTTAATAATTTTAGATGTGTTATATAAGTTTATCCTCTTAAAAATTCTAGGAACTACATACAATTCTATCCCCATGTTTATAGATGAAGATATTTATGGTAGATAACTTGCTCAAAGACACATAATTAGTAAATGACACAGCTGGAATGTGAGCTCAGAAAGTCTTCAAAACCTCAAAATCCTCAGGACCTGAATGGGCTGTGCTGGGTATCTAGGAGTCTGGAACAGACAGACTCCAGGGCCTGCTAACAGTTTTCTGTCCTTGTATCAAGTGATTCAAGATTCCCATTTCCTGGAAAGACTGATGGCTCAGCCGCCCATCAGTGGCTGAGATCTGAGAGCCACTTCGGTTCCTGTTCTTCTTGAGGGCTGAAGTTTCGTGTCTCTTTAGTGTCTGTGAGCCTTTCCACAGTGTTCAATACATTTTTGCCTTGATTTCCGAGTATTTCTGATGCTTCCTATGAAACAACACATTTCAAGACTTAACTAGGAAATCTAAACATTTTTCCTATGGGAAAATGCCTCGAGTTTCCAATAAGAAACCTCTAGATGAACTTCTTAAAGACAATTCATTGGAAAGTCAGATACTCTATTTATAAATAGAACACATCTTATGTTCCCTATATCCTATTCTAATTGGCCTTTTAAAAAAGTTCTCTTTCTTAGTACTATTTGGTCATTTTATTACTGGAAGTTTTGTACATAAGTCCCAATATATTGATCCTAAAATTATGTACATTTAGCCATTTCCATTTGGCAGGGACCTTACCTATTTAACATAATAGCTAGTATCCTGTTTATACTTAGTAAAATTTATTCAGACTCTTCCATTTGTTTTAGTTAGACAAATCCTAGTGAGTTTATTCATGTGTAAAAACTTCAAACAAAACAAGCAAACTGAAAGACTCCTTTTAACTGCTCTAGTCTCCATTCCCTCCCTAGAGATGAACTCAATTATGAACAGTCTGGTTCTCTCCTACACATTTACCTACATGCATGTCCACATACAGAAATACAGAGGTTTATTTGGCATTTTATTTTTTAAAACTTAAGTATGCTAAAGAATGAAATTTGCTCATTTCATGAAACATGTCTTAGAGCTCTTTTCCACATCAGTACTAATAGATCCATCTTATTCTTTTAAATGGCTATTCCATGATATGAATCTACAATGGATTATTTAACTATTCTTTTTCTGATGGTCATTTCAGTTGTTTGTAATTGTTTATTACTACAGTGGAGCTGTGGTGAATATCCTTTATACCTTTCTTCTTATGCACATGTGCTAGTATTTCTCTAGAATGGATATCTAGCGGTTGATTTCTTGAGTGGATATGTGTGCTTTAAGTATTTTAATAAGTAGTAAAAAATGAACTCATAGCCAAATACATGATGGTATACCACTAATTCTTTGGCATTGATTACACCAAATCTTTTTTTTTTCCCACAGTTTCTCATAGAAAATCTTTCTTACATTCCTTCTTTCAGTTCCTCTCATAGTTCCATTCCTCTAAATGACTCATATTAAGGGCAGATTTTTTGGTGCAAGTACTAGGAAATATACTCAAACGGGCTTAACCAGAAAGGGTAACTCAATGGCTTACATAACCTGTGGGGAAGGTCCCAGTCTAGCTATCATCTCAGGACAACCAGCACTTGAGGCCAGAACATGGCAAAGACTCATTTTGCTTCTCACTTTTTACTGCAGAGCAACTTTTTCTTTGAGAGTTCTTTACATCCTGATAGAAGTCCTTCTTTAGATATAAACTTTGCAGATATTTTCTCCTAATCCATAGCTTGTCTTTTAACTCTCTTAACAAAATCCTTCAAAGAGAATACATTTTAAATGTTTATGAAGTCCAATATATTAAAATTTTCATTTAGGAATTGTGATTTGGGTGTTGTACATAAGAAATCTTTGCCTAACCCAAGGTCACAAAGATTTTCTGTTATCTTCTAGAAGCTTTGTAGTTTTAGGTTTAACATTTAGGTCAATGATCAATTTTGAGTTTTGGATGGAATTTTACTATTTTTTTAAATATGAATATCTGATTATCTCAGCACCATTTGTTGAAGAGATAGATGATCCTTCTTCCACTGAATTGCTTTTGCATCTTTGTTGTCCATTTATGTCTTGAACACTTTACCTTTATTTATGGTAAGCATTGAAATCAGAGAGAGTTAGCCTTCCAACTTTGTGCTGCTTTTTTGGCTATCTCAGATCCTTTGCATTTCCATGTGAATTTTAGAATCAACTACAGAAATGTCTGCTGGGATTTTCTTACATAGACTTTTTATTGAAATGAAAGTCATATCACATAAAATTCACCATTTTCGCCATCCTAAAGTATATAATTTAGTGTTTCTTAGTATAGTCACAAGGTTGCAAAACCATCACCACTATTTAATTCTAGAACATTTCCATCATCCCAAAAAGAAACCATATGTCCATTAGCAATCACTCCCCATTACCTTCTCACCAACCCCTAGTAACCACTAATCTGTTTTCTGTTCCTACAGATACTTAATATAAATGAAGTTATACACTATTTGCCCTTTTGTGTCTATCTTCTTTCACTCAACGTAATGTATTCAAGGTTCAGTCATGTAGCATGTATCACCTGCTGGGATTTTGATTGGGGTTGCACTGAATTCATGGATCAATTTGGGGGGAATTAGGGTCTTAACAATATTAAGTCTCTGACCCATAACAAAATATCTCTCCATTTATTTAGATCTTCTTTAACTTCTCTCAGCAGTGTTTTGTAGTATTTAGAGCAGAGACCTTGCACATAGTTTGTCAGATTTATCCCAAGGTATTCTGTATCTTTTTGATGCTATTGTAAATTATTTCCTTTCAAATTTCAATACCAATTATTCATTGCCAGTATATAGAAATACAATTGATTTTTGTGTATTAATTTCATTTTCTTTATTGCTTTTCTTTTTCTTTTTATTTACCCATGAATCTTAATTTTTTCCTTTCTTCTGATTACTCTGGCTTGATTAGCTTTCCTTTCACTAATTCCTTAAGGTGGAAGCTGGATCATTGATTTGATAACTTTTCTTTTTTTAAATATAGTGTTTAGTGGCAATCAGACAACACAAAGAAATAAAAGGCATCCAGATTGGCAGGGAAGAAGTTAAACAGTCCCTGTTTGCAGATGACATGATATTGTACATAAAAAACCCTAAAGAATCTACTCCAAAACTACTAGATCTAATATCTGAATTCAGCAAAGTTGTGGGATACAAAATTAATACGCAGAAATCTGTGGCATTCCTATACACTAACAATGAACTAGCAGAGAGAGAAATCAGGAAAACAATTCCATTCACATTTGCATCAAAAAGAATAAAATACCTAGGAATAAACCTAACCAAATAAGTGAAAGACCTATACTCTGAAAACTACAAAACACTCATGAGAGAAATTAAAGAAGATACCAATAAATGGAAACACATCCCAGGCTTATGGATAGGAAGAATTAATATTGTCAAAATGGCCATCCTGCCTAAAGTGATCTACAGATTCAATGCAATTCCTATCAAAATACCAACAGCATACTTCAACGAACTAGAGAAAATCATTCTAAAATTCATATGGAAGCACAAAAGATCCCGAATAGCCAAAGCAATCCTGAGAAGGAAGAATAAAGCTGGGGCCATTATGCTCCCCAACTTTAAGCTTTACTATACAAAGCCACAGTAATCAAGACAATTTGGTACTGGCACAAGAACAGACCCATAGACCAATGAAACAGACTAGAGAGCCCTGATCTAAACCCAATCATATATGGTCAATTAATATATGATAAAGGAGCCATGGACATACAATGGGGAAATGACAGCCTTTTCAACAGCTGGTGTTGGCAAAACTGGACAGTTACATGCAAGAGAATGAAACTGGATTATTGTTTAACCCCATACACAAAAGTAAACTCAAAATGGATCAAGAACCTGAATGTAAGTCATGAAACCATAAAACTCTAAGACGACAACATAGGCATATATCTGAATATAAGCATGAGTGACCTCTTCCTGAACGCATCTCCTCGAGCAAGGGAAACAAAAGCAAAAATGAACTCATGGGACTACATCAAACTAAAAAGTTTCTATACAGCAAAGGACACCATCAACAGAACAAAAAGGCATCCTACAGTATGGGAGAATATATTTGTATATGACATATCCGACAAGGGCTTAACATCCAAAATATATAAAGAACTTACACGCCTCTACACCCAAAAAGCAAATAACCCGATTAAAAAATGGGCAGAGGATATAAAGAGACAGTTCTCCAAAGAAGAAATTCAGATGGCCAACAGACACATGAAAAGATGCTCCACATCACTAATCATCAGGGAAATGCAAATTAAAACCACAATTTAGATATCACCTCACACCAGTAAGGATGGCCAACACCCAAAAGACTAAGAACAACAAATGCTGGTGAGGATGTAGAGAAAGGGGAACCCTCCTACACTGCTGGTGGGAATGTAAGCTTGTTCAACCATTCTGGAAAGCAATATGGAAGTTCCTCAAAAAACTAAAAATACAAATACCATTTGACCCGGGAATCCCACTCCTTGGAATTTACCCAAAGAATACAACTTCTCAGATTCAAAAAGACATGCACTCCTATGTTTATTGCCTCACTTTTTACAATAGCCAAGATATGGAAGTAACCTAAGTGTCCATAAGTAGATGAATGGATAAAGAAGGTGTGGTACATATACACAATGGAATACTATTCAGCCATAAGAAGGAAACAAAATCCTGCCATTTGCAACAACATGGATGGAACTGGAGGATATTATGCTCAGTGAAATAAGCTAGGTGGAGAAAGACAAGTGCCAAATGATTTCCCTCATTTGTGGAGTATAACGATGAAGCAAAATTGAAGGAACAAAATAGTAGCAGACTCGGAGACTCCAAGAAGGAACTAGTGGCTACCAAAGGGGAGGGGTGTGGGAGGGTGGGTGGGGAGGGAGGGAGAAGGGGATTGAGGGGTATTATGTTTAGTATACATGGTGTAGGGAATCACGGGGAAAACAGTGTAGCGCAGAGAAGGCAAACAGTGAATCTGTGTCATCTTACTACACTGATGGACAGTGACTGAATTGGGGTATGAGTGGGGACTGGATAATATGGGTAAATGTAGTAACCACATTGTTTTTCATGTGAAACCTTCATAAGAATGTATATCAATAATACCTTAATAAAATATATATTTACAAAAAATAAAATAAATATAGTGTTTAGTGCTATAAATTTCCCACTAAATTATGTTTTAATTTTCATTCAGTTAAAAAGCCTTTTCCCATTTCCTCTTTGATTTTTTTTGACCCATGGATTATTTAGAAGTGTGCTATTTTGCTTCCAAATATTTGAGGATTTTCTAGATATTTTTCTGCTACTGATTTCTAATTTAAGTCTATTGTGATTGGAGAACATACATCGTATGACTTGATTCCTTTTAAATTTATTGACACTAATTTTGTGGCCACATATATGGTCTATTTTAGTAAATGCTCCATGTGCAATTAAAAAAACTTATGTTTTCTGCTTCTGTTGGGTGAATTATTCTATAAATGTTAGATCAAATTTATGATGCTGTTCAATTATTTCACATCTTTCTTGATTTTCTGTCTGCATTATCAGTTATTGAGAGAGGGATATGGGAATCTCTGACTATGATTGTGGATTTATCTCTCTCTCCATGCAGTTCTATCAGGTTTTGCTTCATGTAATTTGAAGCTCTACTAATAAAAGCTATAAACACTTAATGATGGCTTATCCTCATGATGAACTGACCCATTTATCATTCTAAAATTACCTTCTTTTTCCCCAGTAATATTTAAAGTATTTTCTTAGAGGCAGCTTAGAGTTGGTTTTGTTTTGTTTTGTTAAAAACCTAACCTGGAGATCTCTGCATTTTAGGGGTTGGGAGGGGGGGTGTTTGGATTATTTACATTTAATGTGATTATTGACATGCTTGGTTGAAGTCTTATCACCTCACTTTCATTTTCCATCTGTTTCATCTGTTCTTTGTTCCCTTTTCTCTTTTTTCTTTTTTGCCATTTTAAGCTTTGAGTATTATTTCTATGATTCAATTTATTATATTATTTTAACTCCTTTATTGGCTTATTAACGGTAACTGTTATTTTTATGGTTGCGTTTGGGTTTCTACATTTTTAACTTAGCACAGTCTACCTTCAAGTGATATTATATCACTTCACATTTTTAAAGTAACATGATAATAGTATACATCCCATTTCTCCTCTCCCAGCCTTAATGCCATTAGTGTCATATATTTTAATTATACAAACATTATTAACTCTACAATATATTGTTATATTTGTTTACACAATTACCATTTACAGAGATTTAAGTAATGAGAGAAAAAAATCATGTAATTTACACCCATGCAGTTACTATTTCCAGTGCCCTTTATTCTGTTGTTTAGATCCATATTTCCATCTGGTATCATTTTTCTTCTGCCTGAATCACTTCCTTTAATATTTCTTAAAGTGTGGGTTTGCTGGTGACGAACTCTTTCAGCATTTGTATGTCTCAATAAAATATGGAGCTTGTGGTTAAATTATTTAGTCTTTGTTCTCAGGATTAGTTAACAATTTATTACGGGTTTGAATGTGGAGTGTATGTTTATTCATGTTTTATATTTGCATTTTTCAGCATAACAGGGTTTAATTTTTCTAATGGAATTTTGTGTTTGTCTCAGTGCTTACAGTGGGCCAGGCTCTGTTCCTGGGTGGAAGGACTATCCCAGAGCAGAGGGAACACCAGTTTTGGACCCTTATAGAGTCTATAATCCAGCCATGGGATCTCACATTCAGTGCAACCAGTGCCTAATCATGATTTTATTATAATTGTTCCTTGATTGCCCCAAGTTAATATTTTCCTTTTAAATCCTGGGAAGTCTTTGTGAAATTAATTTCAACTTTTCTCCATTCCCTTCTTGAAATTCCTGAAATTTGGAATTATTCAATTGCTATTGCAGTATCCATTTAAACTTCTTTGAAATTCCTAAGGTTAAAAGTTCTTATGTAATGAATATCAAAAAAAAAAAAACAGAAACATGTCTTGTCTTCACAACTTTCTGGTATGTTGCAGTGACTGTGTAATTTGCTCTCATCTGAAACATTAGCTGACACCTTCTAGGTCTCCGTGGGACTTTGTTTAGCAGTGCAGTTGATAGTTTGTTAATCTGACTTTGTGTTAGAAATTCAGTCCAAAGAGTTGATATAGCTCACTTAGTGACAATGATTATTTTGCCAGTGGGATTACCCAGGGCAAATTTAATAGGTGAAAGTATTTAAAAAATATATACTGAGTAACATTTTCATTCAGTTTGTCCATGATATACTTCAGAAGTAAATACATAGCTTTGCTTTTGCTCAGCTAGCCAATATAATTGTTAAACATTTTATACAAATATAAAAGCATCAAAACTAAGCATGTTATAAACCTCTTTAAAAGATGTTGCATTAATAATGGAAATTTTATTTTAAAAGTCCATGTCGTTGCTGGATTATGCCTATGGATTAGGGCCCAGGGTGAGTCTTGACCTAAGGTCTGGAGGGCAGCCTAGAAATTCAGGATGGGGCAGAATATTAGGTCTGGGTAAGGGTGAGATGGAGTGAAAGATACAGAACTTTGTATTAGAACAGTTCAAAATGGAAAAATGGAAGGGGATCTTCCACAAAGCAATGAATTTCACTAGATGTGTTCAGCAGCAGCTGGGCAATATGGAATGTCATTGGATACACTTGTATTAAGGCAACAAGGATTTGCTAAGGTCCCCCTCCATTTTAAGATTCTTTCATTTTAGTAGTTCTGTATATTATATAAAAAGATGAGAATGAAGCCAGTAATGAGATAATAAAACAAAGATTAAGATAAAATGAATTTAGGTTCAATAAAAGTCACAAATCAGGAAGGAGAACCATTTCTAGGCAAATGCATAGCAAAGGGTTATAGCCACTGGTTGGTCAACCACCAAAAGAACAGAGCATCAAAAGGCTTAAAAGTCAATCTCTAACAGAGCAGCGCTTAGAAACAGCAAACCTTCAGTCCTAAGGCAATCTTTTTACTTCTCTTACTGAGGTAAATGGACATCCTCACTTGGCATTCACAGGCCCTGTGGGAAGAGCAAGGCCCACAGCTTATTCACAAGGAAGCATTTCTCTTCCTCTCACTCACTCACAGTCATCCATCATTCCCTGGATATGTGCTGAGTACCCACTGTGCGCCAGTAATGGCAGAAGCTAACATATTTCAAAATTTAGGAAGATTGCTATTCTCTCTAAGTGGTTTAAGAAGCAGTCTGACCCTTAGGTTTCTAAGCAGGTATTATAACTTCGTACCATCTGGCTGACTGTCATCTGTGGCCTCGCACATGTCATAGACTAATGTATTAGTTTCCTGTTGCTACTCTAGTGGACTACCCCAAACTTAATAGCTTAAAACAGCACACATTTACTTGTTTTGAGGTCAAAGATTCACAAATCTGCCTCACTGGCTAACAGTCAAGGTATTCACCGGGCTGCATCCTTTCAGGAGGCGCGAGGGAGATTCTGTTCCTCTGCCTTTTGGGACATTCCTTGGCTTATGGCTGCATCGCTCTGACCTCTGCTCTGTCCTCACATCTCCTCTGACTCTCTTGCTTCTCTTTTCCAGTATAAGGACTCTTGTGATTACACTGGGCCCACCCAGATAATCCAGGATAATCTCCCTTACTTATAATTAGAAGACTGTGACCTTTAGTCACATCTACCAAATACCTTCCCAGCAACACCTAGATTAATGTTTAATGGAATAACTAGGGATGATAGCCTAGCCATAAAGCTGATCATCACATTTATTTATTTGTTTACTTTAAATATGCTCACTATTTAAATACATTTACTGAAAAAGAGAATTTTGTTTTACTACATGATGAAAATCCCGTATCACACTCCATAAAGTGTATGAAAATAAATAACATGAAGGTACTTTTCATTCCAGGTAGATAGCTTGTGGCTTGGTATCATTGTTTACACAAGGAGACCAACAAGAGATAGGTACCAAAATTGTCGTATTTTGCACTAAACTGAGTCTTTCTCCTTGATGGGAAAAGGATTGAAAGACCTTCAAAAGAACATGACTTTCTCCATATTTAATGAAGTATCTGTGCACCAAATAAAATCCTGTCACAGACTGCCAGAGATTTTGTTTCAAACTTTGAGAAACATTGCCATAATGTTTCTGAATCCAAGCTTTTGAGTCAGGCTGAATTTAAATCTAGAGTCTCACCTTTACTTACTAGCTATTCACTGTAACGCCACACCTCTGAATCTATTTCCTTACCTATAAAGGGCAGTAATAATAAAACCACCTTTGGGGCCTGTTTGTAATTATTTAAATAGGATAATGCATGCACAGCCCTTGACATAATGCCCAGCACATGGCATGTGCCTCAGAAATATCAGTCACTTTTAAAGCAGGAAGTCACTGTGGTAACTATGATATCAGGACTCTTTCTGGTATTGTCAGCTTTCTCCTCTCCCTTCCTACCCTCAAGATGAGACACTTGGCTTGACATAATCTCTTCACTCTCAAGATGGAGAAACACATCACTGAATCTTTTGACTATGCAATCAGTACCACAATTTAAGCTTAAGTGACTTTGTGGAAGGGGCATGGAAGTTGATCCAGGTGGGGATTGTGGACAACGTCACCCAAGCAATAGGTAGTCAGCACTGGTTTGCCGTAATTGTCATGGTACATTATGAGCAGACATTTAGAGGTGAGCACCTAGGGTACTATGCTGGGTGGCCTTTGGGAGCATCAGGCAGGATGTCTGCATCACACTGCAAAGGGGCATCTGGAAGCTGCAGATCATGCACAATTGAGCCACTTTGTGGCAGAAAGGCACAAGCTACAAGAATAAAATTATAACTTGCTCAGAATTGTACTGTACATATCCCTTTGGCTGCCTGTTTATTTCTCAGTGTAATATGAGGTGTTCACTATGGCCCACAAAAATCTAGGTGGTTTTAGGTACCAAGCTGTCTTATGAAATACCTTTTTCTCTAACTTCTGGTGGCTAAGATTAGCAAGCATAGTTTAGAATTATAATTGCTGGATATAAACTATGAAAAGAGTGCTCTTTGATAAAAGATGCACTTAAATTGCAAATGTTCTGATTTGATACATTATTTTTGTTACCAACAGTACTTTTTATAGTTGATTTTTTTTTAAATGTACTTTGTCTAGAAGGGGAGATGCTGGTGGAGACAGTTTATTTCAATTTTTCATGTGTACAAGTTTTAGAAAAATCTGGCCATGTCTATGAAATCTTAATTGTATATTGAATTATGGCCAAGTTCTCCAGGTTTATTAGGAAATGTGAGTTATTGCTAAAGTATTAAGAGGTTAAAAGATAATATTGAAATTATGGTTGGACTTCTTTGAATATTATGAAGGCTATTTTTTCCAATTTGTATTACTATATTACTTTTAAAATAGCCTAATATAAATGACCCAAATAGGCACACATTCTTTCTCAGTCTTATGCAGTTAAAACAGTATTTTACAAAAGAGAGCTGGTTTGCTGCAGCTTCAGTCTTACTTTGGAGAAAAATAAACTGCTAAATTGCTTTTTATTGAGAGAAGGCTTAGATCCAGGTTCTATGCAGTTTTGGAGTCCCTCTTTGAGAAAAAAGAATACCAAACAATTGACTTTTGCAAACTTTACTAAAATATGTGTCCCTCTGAACACACCCATAAGGTCCCCAAGGAAAAATCCAGTGAGGGGCCCTGAGGCTTCAGCTTTTTTACTTTCACATACCTCTGATGAGGTATATGATTGTGGACATTTCTGAGAATGCTCCAGTTTCCCAATTAGTGAAAATGCTTTTCAGGCTCAATACTAGGAAATGTTCAGTATAATCAGTTACCTGAACAAGATGAATTATTCTGTTATTGACAATGTTCCCTTTTTATATTTGTTTATTGAAGGAAAACCAAATAATTAAAAATTCCAGCATACTGCATTTTTTAAAAGAAATAGCCAGAATCACAAGTAGCCCTTTCGTGAGATATGAGAAAAATGGAACCAAAGGTTTATTTATCTCTGAAAGCATTTTCTCCCCTCAGTGTAGATTTTTCTCCTGAACTTAATAAGTAAACAGTTATACATTGCTTGTATAATTACTTTCTTATAGAATGTTACATACAAATATTGGGTTTAATTAGTGGTTGAAAATGAATAAAAAAAAAAAAGTAAGTCAAGGAGACTAAATTTGAAGTAACTTCTCCATAACTGAGAAGGAACAGTTTTCCTGACCATGCCTTACTTAGATTTCCATGTTCAAAAAGAAGTGAACAGTTCAGGTATTTACTGCATATAGGACATTCAAGTGATCTCTATAGGCAATTTTCAAAGAAACTTTGTTTCAGTGCTTCCTGAAATAGGAAATAAATGTCCTTAATTTTCCATTTTGAATATAGAGAACTGGTCTCTGAATTTTTTCTTTGTGTACTCAGGTACACAGTTTTAATAGCCTTATATTTTGATCATGCTTTCCCCATTTCTTCTTTTTGAACATGAAGAATGAAATAATTAAATATCCAGAGGAGGGAAGAAGGTGAGGAAAGAGGCATAAAATTAGGATCCTCAGTGGGAAATTGGAGAAGGAAAAGAATAAGAATTTCTTGACAAATAAATTCCTCTGATCCATCTTATCATCTCATGAAATCGTATTTGGAGCCTGGCTACTGGACAAGAGAGAGGCCTACTGTCTGGGTAAGATGACTTGGCACAACCAGGTCGGACAGGACTTGTTTGGGCTGTTGAGTCTGGGCAGCAGGGTGGGCTTTTTCGGTGAAGGGCCTTCCCGTGGTAATGCACAAATTGTATTTGGAACCTTAGAACATTAAAGACTAATCATTAAGAGGATTAATTGGAAATGATGGCACCCATGCTAAACAATTCATTCATTGTTAATTTAAGGTACACCTCACCTTTTTCAATCAAGAATTTGAGGTAGCTCACCAGATACATGTGTAAAAAAGTAAATAAATACAACTTAAAAAAAAAAGTATGGCCCTGGAAAATAGAGTTAAAGGTTAATAATTGTGGTGACGCTGTAAGATGGAGATAGAATATATATATATCCTGGCCAGGGGACCATAGACACTCCAATAAGACAATAAATGTGTTTTGAAGTTTCATAGAAACCAAAGTGAAAATGGAACCACGGTCAGTTGAAAATTTTTAATTAGCCATGAGAGAAAAAGTACACTCATTTCTTCTGGAAAGTTATGCCTTCTCTAACATAAATTTTAAAAGGAATTTCTTTTTCTTTTAAATTTTTTATTAAGGTATTATTGATATACACTCTTATGAAGGTTTCACATGAAAAAATGTGGTTACTACATTTATCCATATTATCAAGTCCCCACCCATACCCCAATGCAGTCACTATCTTTCACTGTAGTAAGATGCCACAGATTCACTATTTGCCTTCTTTGTGCTACACTGTTTTCCCCGTGATTCCCTGCACCATGTGTACTAAACATAATACCCCTCAATCCCCTTCTCCCTCCCACATCCCTCCCCTTTGTTAACCACTAGTTCCTTCTTGGAGTCTCCAGAGTCTGCTACTATTTTGTTCCTTCAGTTTTGCTTCATCGTTATACTTCACAAATGAGGGAAATCATTTGGCACTTGTCTCTCTCCACCTAGCTTATTTCACTGAGCATAATATCCTTCAGCTCCATCCATGTTGTTGCAAATGGTAGGATTTGTTTCTTTCTTATGGCTGAATAGTATTCCATTGTGTATATGTACCACCTCTTTTTAATCCATTCATCTACTGTTGGACACTTAGGTTGTTTCCATATCTTGGGTATTGTAAAAGGTGCTGCGATAAACAGAGGGGTGCATATGTATTTTTGAATCTGAGAAGTTGTATTCTTTGGGTAAATTCCAAGGAGTGGGATTCCAGGGTCAGAATGGTATTTGTATTCTTAGTTTTTTGAGGAACCTCCATATTGCTTTCCACAATGGTTGAACTAACTTACATTCCCACCAGCGGTGTAGGAGGGTTCCTCTTTCTCCACATCCTGCCAGCATTTGTTGTTCTTAGGCTTTTGGATGCTGGCCATCTTTCTGGTGTGAGGTGATATCTCATTGTGGTTTTAATTTGCATTTCCCTAATGATTAGTGATGTGGAGCATCTTTTCATGTGTCTGTTGGCCATCTGAATTTCTTCTTTGGAGAACTGTCTCTTTATATCCTCTGCCCATTTTTTAATTGGGTTTTTGTTTTTTGGGTGTTGAGGTGTGTAAGTTCTTTATATATTTTGGATATTAACCCCTTGTCAGATGTGTCATTTACAAATATATTCTCCCATACTGTAGGATGCCTTTTTGTTCTGTTGATGGTGTCCTTTGCTGTACAGAAACTTTTTAGTTTGATGTAGTCCCATGAGTTCATTTTTGCTTTTGTTTCCCTTGCTCGAGGAGATGTGTTCAGGAAGAAGTTGCTCATGCTTATATTCAGGAGATTTTGCCTATGTTGTCGTCTAAGAGTTTTATGGTTTCATGACTTACATTCAGGTCTTTGATCCATTTTGAGTTTACTTTTGTGTATGGGGTTAAACAATAATCCAGTTTCATTCTCTTGCATGTAACTGTCCAGTTTCGCCAACACCAGCTGTTGAAGAGGCTGTCATTTCCCCACTGTATGTCCATGACTCCTTTATCATATATTAATTAATCATATATGGTTGGGTTTACACCAGGGTTCTCTAGACTGTTCCATTGGTCTATGGGTCTGTTCTTGTGCCAGTACCAAATTGTCTTGAGTGCTGTGGCTTGTAGTAAAGCCTGAAGTAGGGGAACATAATCACCCCAGCTTTATTCTTCCTTCTCAGGATTGCTTTGGCTATTTGGGGTCTTTTGTGGTTCCATATGAATTTTAGAAATATTTTCTCCAGTTCATTGAAAAATGCTGTTGGTATTTTGATAGGAATTGCATTGAATCTGTAGATCACTTTAGGCAGGATGGCCATTTTGACAATACTAGTTCTTCCTATCCATGAACATGGGATGTGTTTCCATTTATTGGTATCTTCTTTAATTTCTCTCATTAATGTCTTGTAGTTTTCAGAGTATAGGTCTTTCACTTCTTTGGTTAGGTTTATTCCTAAGTATTTTATTCTTTTTGATACAACTGTGAATGGAATTGTTTTCCTGATTTCTGTCTCTGCTAATTCATTGTTAGTGTATAGGAATGCCACAGATCTCTGCGTATTAATTTTGTATCCCGCAACTTTGCTGAATTCTGATATTAGATCCAGTAGTTTTGGAGTGGATTCCTTAGGGTTTTTTATGTACAGTATCATGTCATCTGCAAACAGGGCCAGTTTAACTTCTTCCTTGCCAATCTGGATGCCTTTTATTTCTTTGTGTTGTCTGATTGCCATTGCTAGGACCTCCAGTACTATGTTGAATAGAAGTGGGGAGAGTGGGCATCCTTGTCTTTTCCTGATCTTAAGGAAAAAGCTTTCAGCTTCTCGCTGTTAAGTATGATGTTGGCTGTGGGTTTGTCATATATAGCCTTTATTATGTTGAGGTACTTGCCCTCTATATCCATTTTGTTGAGAGTTTTTATCATGAATGGATGTTGAATTTTATCAAATGCTTTTTCAGCATCTATGGAGATGATCATGTGGCTTTTGGTCCTTCCTTTTGTTGATGTGGTGGATGATGTTGATGGATTTTCGAATGTTGTACCATCCTTGCATCCCTGGAATAAATCTTACGTGATCATCATGGATGATCCTTTTGATGTATATTTGAATTCGGTTTACTAATATTTTGTTGAGTATTTTTGCATCTATGTTCATCAGGGATATTGTTCTGTAATTTTCTTTGTTTGTGGTATCTTTGCCCGGTTTTGGTATTAGAGTGATGCTGGCCTCATAGAATGAGTTTGGAAGTATTCCCTCTTCTTCTATTCCTTGGAAAACTTTAAGGAGGATGGGTATAAGGTCTTCACTAGATGTTTGATAAAATTCAGCAGTGAAGCCATCTGGTCCAGGAATGTTGTTCTTAGGTAGGTTTTTGATTACCAGTTCAATTTTGTTGCTGGTATTTGGTCTGTTCAGATTTTCTGTTTCTTTCTGGGTCAGCCTTGAAGGTTGTATTTTTCTAGAAAGTTGTCCATTTCTTCTAGGTTATCCAGTTTGTTAGCATATAATTTTTCATAGTATTCTCTAATAGTTCTTTGTATTTCTGTGGTGTCCATAGTGATTTTTCCTTTCTCGTTTCTGATTCTGTTTATGTGAGTAGACTCTCTTTTTTTCTTGATAAGTCTGGCTAGGGGTTTATCTATTTTGTTTATTTTTCTCGAAGAACCAGCTCTTGCTTTCGTTGATCCTTTCTATTGTTTTATTCTTCTCGATTTTATTTATTTCTGCTCTAATCTTTATTATGTCCCTCCTTGTACTGACTGGGTCTCATTTGTTCTTCTTTTTCTAGTTTCTTTAATTGTGAGTTTAGACTGCTCTTATGGAATTGTTCTTTCCTGAGGTAGGCCTGTATTGCAATATACTTTCCTCTTAGCATGGCCTTCGTTGCATCCCACAGATTTTGCAGTATTGAATTATTGTTGTCATTTGTCTCCATGTATTGATCTCTGTTTTTATTTGGTCATTAATCCACTGATTATTTAGGAGCATGTTGTGAAGCCTCCATGTGTTTGTTGGATTTTTCATTTTCTTTGAGTAATTTATTTCTAGTTTCATACATTTGTGATCTGAGAAATTGGTTGGTACAATTTCAGTCTTTTTGAATTTACTGAGGCTCTTTTTGTGGCCTAGTATATGATCTATTCTTGAAAATGTTCCATGTGCACTTGAGAAGAATTTTTATTCTGCTGCTTTTGGGTGTAGAGTTCTGTTGATGTCCGTTAGGTCCATCTGTTCTAATGTGTTGTTCAGTGCCTCTCTCTGGTTGATCTGTCCTTCAGAGTGAGTGATGTATTGAAGTCTCCTAGAATGAATGCACTGCATTCTATTTCTCCTTTTAATTCTGTTAGTATTTGTTTCACATATGTAGGTGCTCCTGTGTTGGTGCATAGATATTTATAATGGTTATATCTTCTTGTTGGATTGACCCTTTTATCATTATGTAATGTCCTGCTTTGTCTCTTGTGACTTTCTTTGTTTTGAAGTCTATTTTGTCTGATACAAGTACTGCAACTTCTGCCTTTTTCTCCCCGTTATTTGCATGAAATGTCTTTTCCATCCCTTCACTTTTAGTCTGTGTATGTCTTTGCATTTAAAGTGAGTCTCTTGTAGGCAGCGTATAGATGGGTCTTGTTTTTTTATCCATTCAGTGACTCTATGTCTTTTGATTGGTGCATTCAGTCCATTTACATTTAGGTTGATTATGGATAGGTATGTGCTTATTGCCATCGTAGGCTTTAGATTCGTGGTTACCAAAGGTTCAAGGTTAACTTCCTTACTATCTAAGAGTCTAACTTAACTCTCTTAATATGCTATTACAAACACAATCTAAAGGTTCTTTTTTTTTCTCCTCCTTTTTCTTTCTCTCCCATTCTTTATATATTAGGTATCATATTCTGTACTCTTTGTCTATCCCTTGATTGACTTTGGAGATAGTTAATATAATTTTGCATTTCTTAGTAATTAGCTGTTTTACTTTCTTTACTGTGGTTTTATTAGCTCTGGTGACAGCTATTAAACCGTAGGAACACTTCCATCTATAGCAGTCCCTCCAAAATACACTGTAGAGATGGTTTGTGAGAGGTAAATTCTTTCAGCTTTTGCTTCTCTGGAAATTGTTTAATCCCTCCTTCACATTTAAATGATAATCTTGCCAGATAAAATAATCTTGGTTCAAGGCCCTTTGCTTCATTGCATTAAATACATCATGCCACTTCCTTTTGGCCTGTAAGGTTTCTGTTGAGAAGTCTGATGATAACCTGATGGGCTTTCCTTTGTATGTGATCTTATTTGTCTCTCTGGCTGCTTTGAATAGTCTGTCCTCATCCTTGATCTTTGCCATTTTAATTACTCTATGTCTTGGTGTTGTCTTCCTTGGGTCCCTTGTGTTGGGAGATCTGTGCACCTCCATGGTCTGAGAGACTATCTCCTTCCCCTGATTGGGGAAGTTTTCAGCAATTACCTCCTCCAAGACACTTTCTATCCCTTTTTCTCTCTCTTCTATTTCTTCTGCTACCCCTGTAATGCAAATATTGTTCCGTTTGGATTGGTCACACAGTTCTCTCAATATTCTTTCATTCTTAGAGATCCTTTTTTCTCTCTGTGCCTCAGCTTCTTTGTATTCCTCTTCTCTAGTTTCTATTTCATTTATCATCTCCTCCACCGTATCCAATCTGCTTTTAATACCCTCCATTGTGCTCTTCAATGATTGGATCTCCAACTGGAGTTCATTCCTGAGTTCCTGATTATCTTTCAGTATCTCCATGAGCATGTTAATGATTTTTATTTTGAACTCCCTTTCAGGGAGAGTCATGAGGTCGATATCATTTAAATCTTTCTCAGTAGTTGTATTAATAATTGTACTGTGAACCAGGTTCCTTTCACATTTCATATTTGCGTATGGCACCCTCTATGCCCAGAAGCTCTACTCTCTGGAGCTGTTCAGCTCCTGAAGCAATGTCGGGGTGGCAGGGGAGTGGTATTGGTGTCTGGGGGGAGGAAAGATCTGTTTCTTGCTTCCTGGCTGCTGTGCCTGTCTCCACTGCGTGAACCAGTGGGCTGAGCACACAAGCATAAGCCTCTATGCTTTGTGTTTGTAGTTGCTGTAGATAGATCTTCCCTCTTGCTGGCCTAATGCCAGGGTGGGGTTTCCTGGTTTGTGAACCAGGTGGGGCTGGCCAGGAGAAAGGCGCAGTAGGCTGCCTATCACCAAGGTGGTTCTTGGAGCTGTGTAGGCAGCCAGGGAGCTGGAGCACCCGAAGATCATGAAAGGTCCCAACCTGCTGGGCAGAGTGCACCTGGACAATTTTGTCTACCTGTCTTTTCTCGTGAGCAGTAAGCTTTGTGCAATGCTTGCCCCTTTACCAGCCGTCTTGCTAAGGGCTTCCTTGTTAGGAAGTCTCTCAGACTGCCTGCCTTTCTTTTGTCCCAGAGCCGCCAGATATTGATCCCTGCTTTCCACAAGCAGCTGGAATCTCAATCTCTCCAGGAATTCTGCCTGTCATAGCTTTCCAACCCCCTAATTACGAGAGTATCATGCAAGCACCATGAAATGTAGGTTTGTGCTCCTAGAGCAGATCTCTGGAGTTAGGTATTCAGCAGTCCCAGGTCTCCACTCCCTCACTGTTCCGTTTCTCTTACTGCTGCCTGTGAGCTGGGGTGGGGGAAGGGCTTGGGTCCTGCTGGGCCACAGCTTTATTAAGTTACCCTGCTCTGTGAGGT
The DNA here is from genome assembly GCA_032199065.1 of Smutsia gigantea. Taxonomy (NCBI): domain Eukaryota; kingdom Metazoa; phylum Chordata; class Mammalia; order Pholidota; family Manidae; genus Smutsia; species Smutsia gigantea. The sequence continues at coordinate 251,133 of JAVSCE010007230.1, forward strand.
CGGTTCTTGTCTCCAGGTGTATGCAGTTTGGCGCAGTCCTTTTTCTGTTGCTCTTTCAGGAGTACTTGTATCAGTTATATTTTTGTAGTATATGTGGTTTTAAGAGAAAGCCTCTGTCTCACCTCTCATGCTGCCATCTAAAAAAGGAATTTATTAAGTGACGTTGTGGTAAACAATATTCCTAACAGACAAAATAATGGGTTTATAAGCTGTTTCTTGTATTGTCAGTTGATAAAGGCCAGCTGAGATTTCAAAAAGCTGCTGGATAAAAATCAGCTCTGCAGGGCGTAAGCCATACCATGGAAATTACCCAGTACAGTTAACTAAGCAGTTAACCCAAGTGTAAATACAAAAGCAACAGGCTAAAAATAATGAGTAGCTTAATACTGGTACTTCCACTTCTTTCTCACTGAGATGGTGAAATTGGTTGAGAGAAATCACACTGCTTCTGATTCAGGTTTTCTTTTATCTTTGACCTGTTCTTTGTAAACTTCATATATTATAATTGAATAACTCTAAGGAATTTGTTTTTTACTGCTCTGGTTGAGATATAAAGAATATTTATTTGCTGCAGTTCATTTTCTATAGCTATCTTCTCTCTTTGAATCATGGGTCCTTGGCTCCTTCTTGAGATAATTCTGTGTAGAATAGAAGAATGGCAATGTGATTTCAGTAAGGCATCTGATAGACTCGTGATAGACTTATAGACAAAATGCAGAAATATAATTTGGGTGGCAGATTTGTAGCCAACTGAATCCCAAAACGTTGACTGATAGATGGCTGTTGTTCTGGAGGGAGGGTTCTGTGGCTTGCTGTAAACATTAGTCCAGGTATAAGAAATGCTGAAGGAAGAACAAGTTTAGGTGGTGGAGTAGATGAGTTCAGTCTTGAACATTTATATGGGACTGCTTGAATGTCCTTTATCAGTTGAGTAAATTGATTTGGGGGAGGAAGGAAGGGAGGAAGTAAGGGAGAGAGAGACCGAGAGAAAGGTCTTGATCACGTACCAGGCAATGTCTAAGCACTTTACATGTCCTAATTCATGGGGGTCTCATAATGACCATATAAGAATTGTCCCATTATTATCTCTGTTTTACAGATGAGAAGATATAAGAAGTGAACTACCAATCCCCAAAACAAACAACTGGTAAGTGATAAGAGTTGATATGTGAACCCTGGCTAAAGCTATAGAGTTGGGTATTTAAACAATAGCTAGAGTCCTGGGGCATGGTTGAGCTGTTCAGAGAGCCTGTATGAACTGAGGTAACTCTCAGTTACCTCACTTTATAAAGCAGGTACCATAGAACTTCAAATTACATGAAGATTAAGTGAGATAATATGAAAAATGCCCAGCACCATCCCTGGTACAAAGGAAGTGCTAAGAAATACAACTTCTTGTCTATTCTCTTGCCCTTGGTGGGATCTCTAGAGACCCAGGCTCCTTGACTCTGTGCAATTTTAAGAAAGTCACTTAATCTTTCTGGTTCTGTTTGCACATGTCAAAAATGGGACAATCCTACTTATGCAACGTTGTTGTGAAGATGATGACTGTATGGAAGTTTCCAGAAGGATGGTCAATAAATCTTTGTTGACTCTAAATCTCATCTACTTTCTGAGCTTCACTTCCCACCTCTATGAACACCTCTTCCAAGCATATTATCCAGTCTTTGCTTCTCACTTAAGCACTCGGCCCTATTTCTTACGCCTTGCTGGATATTGCCTGGATCATCTGCCAATGGGTATAATTACTTCTATTTTTAACTGTTATGTTTCCAACTTATCTATGATCTCTTCCACTTCTTATATAGTTGGCAAGCCCCTTCCTCCTGACCTCTACTTTCCTTGGTGGCAGCCATTTCTTCTAATGTCTTGCTGGTTTTGTTCTATTTGCTATCTACCTCCACCTCCAGTCTTCATGCCCGAGAAGGTTGATTCCTGTGTAGCACCTCTTAGTTTCCATTGCCAGTTGGCTTTTTACTGGAAGTCCTTGTTCACAAGGGAGGAAAAAAAAAAAGCCTGCTAGAGAACATAGCTCTGGTTCCATTAAGTTGTAAGCTAAGACTACCTCTTGGTTATTTGGGGGCTCTTCTTGCCATTGGAGGTATTGGTGGCTTTTTAAGGAGAAATTTGGTTGTTGCTACACAAAATAGTCAATGGAAAATTGTTGACACGCAGATCTGGTATGAATAAAGATTGGTTCACCCCAGCAGGTGCTGACCAAGAGTAGAGAGAACACAGAGTGAGCAGTAGAAGAAGGGACTCAAGATTAGTTATGGAGGTGGGTGCGTAACTTATGTTAATTGATTTTTTTCTTTCTCCTCCCACTTTCCTGCTTAGGAAGTTCTGAAGGTAGTTAACATTACAATTTACATCCTGCTCAGAATAAGACTGAATTGACCTCACCCTGTGGCTGGCAGTAGCTAAGGGTGTTTCCCATATGTTTAGAGTCAGAGTTTCTTCATCTGAGGGAAGAGCAAAAAATGGTTGCTGAGAGGCAAACATGTGGGCTGCCCTAGTTAACCTCCTTCGTGTCTGCTTCCCTCTCCTCTCCACATCTATTCTCTGATGTGCTTTACCCAGGACTCTGATGCCTATAGATTTATCATCCAGTGGCTTCCACCAATGGGAACTGCTGACAAGAGAGGAAAGGTGAGAGAGGAGAGATTGGGATATCTCCCCCACTTCCTCCCTGCCCAAGCATTTCATTTTAGACAGCGTGTGCACACCTTCCTGTTACAGGTGACCTCCTCCATGGTGTCAGTTCTCACAGCGCTTGGATAACGCTTTCTTCCCCTTGGCCCTCTTCCCAGGTCAGGTTCTGTGGGAACAGACTCTGATACTCTGCCTGTAGGAGGTTTGCTGGGGAGTGCTCTCGGGGTCACTGCTTGGGGTGGGGAAGTGAGGGGTGCAGGACTGCGCAGAGCTGCAGAGATAGCCCTGCAGGTAGCTATCCCCAATTGGGGCAAGTGGGCTGGACCTTTATTCTTTCACGTCGACCAGGCATTGGATGTGGTTGCCTCTGACGAATGGCATGTCTTCAGTGAGGAAGCTCCTTTAAGTGGAAGACAAATCCCAGAGAGGAATTTGCCTCCTGGCTGTTGGCCACCAGTACACCCCGTCCTGGAGTTCAGTCCTGGAGGAGAATCAAGGTGGTGCTCCCCTGTCGCCGTCCAAACCAAGGGCTCCTAAGGCTTCCTGCTAGCGTTGGTCCCCGGGTGTCTCCGCATCTGTTGGTAGTGCTCTAAACCTGCTCACACCTCTGCATAGTGTCTTTATGTTAAATTCTCTTAACTGAGCCACCTGAGTTGATTTGTATCCTTTCAGGGCTCTAATAGAGATAGTAATTTAAAAATCATATAAATATGGACATACAAACTCTCCTATGTTCAAGGACAGTATCCTATAATAGGGAGACGGGGAGGAGAGGGCAGGTTTTGTTAAGGAAGTGACATTTGAATCAAAACCTGATGAGGGAGTCAAATGAACTATGAAGAAGAGAATACTGCGGGTGGGGGCAGGTGGCAGAGAATGTTCTAATGTTCTGACTGGAGAACACATTGAGTCTGTATGGCAGGAAGCAGGGCTGGAGAGAATGGTAGGGACCGCACCCTCTGGGCTTTATGGACTTCACTGAGGATGATCCTGAAGGTAATGGAGAAGCTTTAAAGGTGTTTGAGCTGAGGAGGTACACAGATGATCTCTCTGACTAATCAAAAACAAGTGTCATTTTTAATTTGCAGAAAATTACCACTTGCTTCTCTGTGTCTATTAAAAGCAGAAAAGACTCTTTGTCTACCAAAAAGTCTCCCAACAAGCTAGACAGAAGTTTCTGTCACTTGGCAAATCCTACATATAAACTACAGTATTTCATAGACAGAATGTTACCTGTTACACCCTTCAGTGCCCAGTGTGTCTTTTTCACCTCACAATAATTTGTTGCTGTTTTCCCCTACTGGGTAAGATAATACTAACAATGTATCAAGCATTGGACTTTGAATTTGTAACAATTTTGTACTGTATATAAAAAAGTTAGAAAATACTACATATTTACACAATCAAGACTTCTTATTTATTTGCCACTCATTTTTAGAGTCTACAAAATAGTCAAACTTCTATAACTTTGGTCTTGGAATTGATGTAGTAGGATTTATCTTTATCTTCAGATATGTTGAAGTACAAATATGGAGTTTGGGTCATGATTTCATATACAGACCTAGCCTAGGACTTTAGGGCTCCTTTGCTTTCTTGGTTCTTGACAACCATTGAGCAGAGATTAACACAGTCTGGGGCAGAGCCCAATCCCTTGCTGAATTTAGAGAGAAAGGAAGAGGGGTGACAGCCACGCAGGAACAACAGGAGTGCGGTGCCTAGAGCCAAGAACACCAGCATCACCCAGAGTCTCCAGCCTGTCTCTCTTCCCCAGCAGCCCCTTGCCTTCCCCAGAAAGGTCTAGAACCAGGACCTGGGAGTGATGTGCTATGGTTTTTGTCTCTAATAATTCGGGCACGAAGTTTCTTTTGACCTAAAGACCTAACCCAAAACAGTTTGTTTCTGTCTTCTCATTGGGTTGTGTTATTGGTTGAATTGTGTCCCTTAAAAAGATATGCTGAAGCCCTATTCCCCAGAATGTGACCTTATTTGCAAACAGGATCTGGGCAAATGTAGTAAGTTAAGATGAAGTTTTACTGGAGTAGGGCAGGCCCTTAATCCAGTAAGACCGTGTCCTTATAAGAAGAGGAGAGACAGAGAGAGACATACGGGGAGAATGTGGCCCTGTGACAGTGGAGGCAGAGACTGGAGTGAGGCATCCACCTATAAGCCGAGGGACACCAAAGATGGTTGGCAAATACCAGAAACCAGAATATGTAAGGAAGGATTCTCCTGCACAGGTTTTGGAGGGAGCAGGGCCCTGCTGACGCCTTGATTTCATACTTCAAGCTTCCAGAACAGTGAGACACTAAACTTCGGTAGTCTGAAGCCATCCAGTTTGTGATAATTTGCGATGACAGCCTGAGGAAACTAACATAGTGGACTTCAATTTTTATCATAAGCCCCTGAGGGGAAGGCCCATATCTAGTATCATTTAAAGCTTGAGTCATTTGTGATAAGATTTAGTGAATACAGTAGAAAAAAAAAGACTTATTGAGCCCTATGGAAAATACTTTGTTTCAATTGGGATGACTATTTTTAAAATTTATATTAAAGATAGATTTTAATTTTTACTTTTTGGATAATTATCAAGAATACATCAACTACACATCCCCTGGTTGGTTGAGGCAGTTTTCTTTCCTCTCTCATTGAAAACATTCCTTTTGTTCAGTTCACATAATCATAAGTCATGGTTCTATCTTGGAGATTTCAAATTTGGTGTCCCCTTTTCCGGTAACTATGTTCTTGCCCCTTTTTTCTTTTACTCCTCTACAGCCACTGCACATCCTCTTGGGTCTTCCTAAGACAGTAGTCTTGAAACTCTCTCGTTGTTCTGAAGCCATTGGTTTACTTTTGTCCACCACATTAATTTCCCTCGTACTCCATAGTCTGCCTTTAAATCATGACGTTAATCATGACCTTGGTCTCCCCTGAAGTTCCCACTGTGTTAATTTGCAGCCATCTGCTATCTCTGTTTGGGGACTTTTAGAGCACAGGAAAAGTTGGATTATGTATGTTTGGCCCACTCTTTACTCAAGCTGTCCAACTTACCTGAGCCTTCATTTAGTATTCCTTTATTTGCCACTTGTTGAGTTTCTAGGAAACACCCCACTATTTTCTCTTTCTTATATTCACTCCAAACAGATTTTTGCTCTCTCCTTACCAAGACCTAAGCCATCTGGCAACCTCACTTGTGTTATGATCTCATCCTTCCATGTTCATTTAATTCTATCCAGAATCTTCAATTCCTTGTTCATCCACTACTTGCCCTTGTAAGTTCCTGTGGATTTGAATATGTTACAGAAAAACCCAACCAAAAGAAGTTGAAACTAGTGCTTCTCAAACTGTAAAAGTACATTTGAATCATCTGGGGAGCATATTTTAATACATTACATATTCTCATTCAGTCTCTTTGGGGTGGGGCCTGAGATATTCTGTATTCCTAACGAGCTCCTGGGTGATGCTATATTCCTGGTCCCCAGACCACACAGATTTACACCTTAAGCACATATGGGGTCATCTTTATGGGGTAAGTCCAATATTTGCATGATGGCTTTGAGTCTCCTTCTTCTGTGCCTCCTGGTCTGAAGATTCTGCTGCAGCTCTAGACAGCCCACCCTCACCCGAGTGAGCCCAAGGCAGCAGGCAGGGGTCTGATCAGAGAGCTGAGAATGAGAGCCATTCTCCTGCCTTTCTCCACTCTTCAGAGAGGCAAATATTTCTCAAAGCCTCACTTCCCCTTGCAATTCACTGGCTTAGAACTGGGTCACACCTGACCAATCACTGTCACAAGAGAATGCAATAGATGAATTATGATTTATCGCAAGAGGCTGGACATACTGTAAACAAGCTAAGTTCTGTCATCAGAAAGAGGGAGGATGGCTCAGTAGGGCAGGCAGTTTCAGCCATACCTGATTTTCAAGCAGTATCTTGAGCAAAAAACAAAATTATACTGCTTCACGTAACCAGTTTTTGAGCTTCTTTTCATGGCAGTTTTCTCTATGAATATTCCAGTTCTATCCTATGTATATCCTATCTATTCATGTCACTGAAACCTGGCTTCTTTTCCCCACTGTCATAATGCAACTGCTCTTTTGAAGGTTGCCAGTCACTCCTTCTCTGCTAACTTCAGACTTTATTAGCCAGTTTTTGATCTTACGTCTTTTCTTATCTTAAGCCCTCTACCCTTGGGATCGGCGCGCCACCATCAGATTTCCTTTTCCTTCCATGCTCCTTCCTTCTCTTGCGCCCTGGCTTGGGACTTGGCCTCACTGGGACTTTATCTCTCTGCTCATCCATCCTAATTCTCATCTATTAGATCTTAGGACATCTGTTCTCATGGCTTTAAGTACCACATCTGTGGCTCCCAATTCTTATCTGAATTCCACCCTTGGAGCTCTGCTTGCCCATCAGATAGATATTTCTAACTTCATGTCACACCAAACAGCTTCTCTCCCAAACTAGTTTCTTCTCCCACCTCCCTTAAGTTAGTAGGTAGCATTAAATTCTTCTTGGGATAAATTAGCATAATGTTTTGTTCTGTTATTTTACAGGATTTTAAATGGGAATTGTGACCAGTGCACCAAGAAATGACAGATACCAGACACCAAAAGGGGCTGTGTTGAAGACTGCACTGTGGAGATTCCAGAGTAAATGGTTAAGGACTGGTTCGATACTGATTCATGCAGTGGGCACCAGAGTCAAGCTGCTGTCAGGGAGGGCTGTGAGAGGAAGATGTGCTTGGATAGAGCAGTACTGGGAGTTCTGCTCTCACCCTGCAAAGGTCATGGGCACGGGCACCCAAGCCAAGCCAAGCGAGAAGAACTCTCCAGGGCCTCTCTCAGAACTTGTTGGGTACTCTTGGTTGACAGTGGACAGGTACTAGCGTCCCACCAGAGGAAAGCAGCAGAGTAGAGGACTGTGCCTGGGAGGTAAGTGTTCTACCTACCCATGTGGTATACCATATAATGGAGTGAGCTTTTGAAAGGAATCTCAGGGAACTTATGTGGAGTCTATGTAGAGAGGTCAGCCTGGGGTCATATTAAAAGGGGTTCTGCCTATAACCTCACTGGGGGGTTGGTAGGACCCCAGTAGCAAAAGTCTGTATGGAGTGCAACTCAGGACAACCAGCAGTAGGTAGAATAAGCAATTAGAGCGCATACATTGCCTGTTGCAGGAAGTATGGTCGAATGTTCCCAGTGATTAGGAGATTAGCTTCAAACATCTACCAGGCCCAGAGGCTGTGATGCCCTTTTGTCAGAGTACCAGCGCAATACAAACTTTTCTGCCTATCGTCCACACCTCCCTCCCCATATTATTGTTAGCAAGCTGGTGGGGGAGGTGAGATGGGAAAGGACCAAAGCCCCTTGCCTTCACTTCTGCCCACAGAAAGCTCCTGCTGAGGAAGGGAGCAAGATTTGAATTACTTAACTGAGAGCATGTCTTATCTCTCAAAGTAACAGTAGGATTTCTATTACCTGAGAGAGAGAATAAAATAGTCATGGGACTGCTTGAGTTGTCATTCAGCGGAAGAGGAAAAACTCTCCTCAGGGAACGGATTCTTAATGGGACAGTAGGCAACAAAAATTAAGTTGTTTTTATGCATACTTTCCATAAAGCCTATTTATTTAATGTTCTGGTTAATTACAGAGTTTAAATTCAGCTTCTGGAGCAGTGACATAATTTCATCAAAAAATTCTATTCATATAGCCCTGGGATTACAAATTTACAAAAACGACCTTGCTCCCCTTGTATTAGTTTATGTGGCAAAACATGTTTCTTTTCAGACTAAGAAGACTCTCTCAACTGATGAGAAGGATGAATGCATAAAGAACAGTGCTTAACCCAAGACTGTTGAGGCAATTAGTTAAGTAAATGTCCTACATGATAAAGGATATGTATGTACAACATAAAGACTTATTACATCTTAATAAAAAGACAATAATTCAACTTAAAATGGGCAAAGGATCTGAACAGACATGTCTCCAAAAGTATGTTACCTTCTTGCAAAATAAACAAATGGCCAGTAAGCCCTTGAAAAGATGCTTAAAATCCTTCTCTTGAAGGGAAATGTAAATCAAAACCACGAGATACCACTTTAAAATCACCAGGATGGCTTTAATAAAAAAGACAGATAGCAGTTAGTATTAGTGAGGGTGTGGAGAAATTGAAAC